>RPOG01002066.1:0-109626 GCA_008086565.1 Thalassoma bifasciatum | reverse complement strand
ATGGCAATGGGAGCAATGCAGGTGTGTGTGAGCGTACAAACTTTTATTTGAACTTAGACATTTGTGATACTTATCCAGAATGACCCTGTTCTTAGATCATCAGCATCTACCCCGTGTTTGTTGTGTCCCCTGTTGCACTTGTTATGCTAAAGGTTTTGTGTGTTTTCAGAGTAAAGGGGTTTGGGGTTTATTGGGGGGGATATTTCATCGAATCTAATGTCAAGCCTCGCCATCTGTTATGTCCCATGCCTTCTTGTCATGTCCCTAAACTAATTTAAACACTGACAACAACATTGAGACACAGTTTTTGCTACTTAAAGTAATCTTTTGTAGAGGGAGGGTGATAAAGTTGTTTGTGTGGATCAGACGGGAGAGATGGATCACTTTGGGAATGCATGTGTCTGCTTCAAGCACTCAGTGTATTAACTGTCTTGATTTAAATTCATCCTGGAAATGAAGAATTTAAGTATCTGTTGGCATAAAAATGTCAGTTTAATAATAATCAGTGACATGATTCAGTGACTTTATCAGCCTGTTGTACTTATGTGTCACCTCTCCCTTCTCTGCCTCTCTCTTATTGTCTTCCTGTCTTTGTAGATGACGTGAACGCCAACCCCAACAAACGCCAGAGACAGCCCGCCCTGCTGGGTGACCACCCTCCAGAATACGGTGAGGGTTTTAAAACGAGTAAATGAGATTAAATTCACCTCTGTGTAAACTTGTCATGATAACAAATTTTGCTGGGCGATAAATTGTCCCAGAAATTATTGCAATAAACTATAATATTGCCATTTTGATACCATTTTCAACTATATAATAATAAAAAATAATGGTATAATAGTGAAAGTACACCCTTTTAAAGATAAATAACCTTTTATTTCTTACTAATATTCAAAATTGGAATTATATTATGAAAAAAAGACATTATGAATCAACACAACCAAAAACAGTTCATATTATTGACTCTGTCTCTCTTAAAAGGAACCCTGGCTACCAGAACGTCATTTTCCTAAATGAGCAGTGTTTTTAACAGCTACATAAGAACGATAATTAAATCTCTCAAAATATCTTAGTTTGTATAAAATTTGAAAAAATATTTTCACCTGTAGGCCGCCATTGTTGTTTACGCCGCAATAACGTCTGGGTAGTGATGTCATATGGTTGCACCGGGCTGGATCTCATACAGGATCATATAAGTCCTGGAGCGGACTTCAGTGGTTTCCAGAGGAAGTTTTGTGGGTTTGTGTTGGAAAATAGTCGGCACAGCATTTGGCTTTAGTCTCCGTTTATAATGACCCACACCTGTCAGCTCTTTCATCAGCATGGGCCGGCTAAATGCAGCAAATGCTTCTGGGGAGAAGTGGCCAGAACATAGCCGCGGGTCCATGGGAAGTTGTTTACGCCCACAAGCGATTTCCCACAACTTCCTTCTTTTCTTGTCTTTTGGGAAGCTGTGCAGACTAACATCAGTCTCCTTGTTTTCTTTGGACTGAAATGTGCACCCAAAAGCAGCCACATGTGACATTATTATGTTTTTTTCCCTCCTGAAACCTCGTGACTTACGGAGACTAGTAGTGAGTAAACGGAGAAATCCAGATGCTCGGCACCAAGCAACCAATCTACGTCATCAACCCAGAATGCATTGCTGCAGTAAAACAATGGCTGCGCCCGAAGGATAGAAACTGTAAAGAACTTTGTAAAGAAAAAACAATTCATTATGTCTTTTAACAACAAATTCTAGTTTGAGACAAATGTTTAAGCATATTCATGCCTGTAAGTCCTTACAGTCGGGGTTCCCTTTAACAAAGAATGCACTTGAATAAAACACACAAAACTGAAACAAAGTATAAAGTCTCTGTAAACAAAATTGCACTTCAATATATATCAAACATCAGGCTCAGGCATTAAGATGTTTAACAGGCAAAACTGCAAATCCAGTTCAGACCTTTGTAATAAAAAAAAAATACTTGAATGAAAACCACACACAAACAAAAGCAAAATATAGAATAGACTCTGTTGCTGATAAGAAATAAACTGACAGTGATACAGCAAAGTTAACTCATTATCCAGTATTTTTGGTGAAAAAAAACGTATCAAGCTCATTTTTAACTATTGTAATCAGAAAATATTAGAATCATAAGTAGATCTTTTTAACAACATCACTCATCATTTTCTTCTCTCTTCAGGCGGTGGCTACCACGGCTATGACGAGAGCTACGGCTCCCCGCCCTACGAGGGACGCCGCATGGGTCCGCCCATGAGAGGCCGCGGCGGCAGAAGTTACGGACCCGGGTACGGACCCCCTCCTCCTCCTCCTGGCGAGTACGGCGGCCACGCCGAGTCTCCAGTGATCATGGTTTACGGGCTGGAGCCTGCGAAGATGAACGCCGACCGTGTCTTCAACATCTTTTGTCTCTATGGAAACGTGGAGCGGGTCAGTGTCTGTAAACACACGCACAAGGAAGAGAGGGGCTGTTTTAGCCGTTAAAGAACCATGCATTTAAAGAGTAGTATACCTACTTTACTTTAATTTAACAGACACTTTTGTCCAGAGTGACGTTTAACACGAACAAGAATTTAGAATGGAGGAAAAAACCTTGATGAGTGCGACCAAGTACTTGAAGTTTGTTTAACCATAGGTGCACTAATCTAGTTCCAGAAGAGGTGCTGTTTAAAAAATTATAAGATATCCAAAATCAGCCACAACTAAAATTTAATTAATTAAATGTTTGTAATAACAGCCAGTCAGAGTCGACCTTTTCCTGCTGAGTCAAGAAAAAGTCCACTGATTGAAATTTGGTTATCTGGAGGGTAAGCTGTGGAGAAAAAACTTGACGTGCTAGAAAAAAACTGATTGCAATTTTGGTATCAGCATGCCATTTTTAGTTGTAATCATTGACTGTATATAGAATGGACAGCGTGTTTCCGCCTGTCACCGTTCTACGATTTTGAAGCCAAAAAACTCTGTTTCTCTAGCCGCCATTGTGCAGCCAGAGTCTGCGCAGTAGAGAATTTCCGGTGGAGCCAAGTAAAAAAGAGAAATAAAAATATTTATTTCTTCTTCTTCAGAAGGTTTAGTCTCCTTTTGGCTCTTTCCCGAAGTTTCTTATATCCCCGATGAAAACTACTCACAAACGGCAGCTGTCAACTATCGTAAAACGAAACTTATATCGCGTTTTTTAACGTCCAATAACTAATGAGAAACTAACTTCTCAGTAAAAAAAACACCTGAACACCATGCAGCCAAATGACATCGTCATACTACCTTAGCGTAAAGATGAGAGAAACATTTCTACTAGGTATCGTAATTTTTTAAAGTTTTCCCGGCTCATATCTGGAATACATGGGGAGGCGGGGCTTATGACCTATACTGCAGCCAGACACCAGGGGGCGGGGCATCTGCTGGAGGCTTCAGTTTGAGCCGAACGTCGTTACATCCACTCATTATACAGTCTATGGTTGTAATCAGCATAGAAATCTAACTCAACAGAATTAATTTTTTTTCTCAATTTATTCCCCAGTGTAATCGAGATCAGGGTTTTTTTTTGCCATATCAAGATAGTTGATTTTGATTATATTTTCACTTGAGAGTCAAAAAAACTTTTTCATAGAAAGCACCCAGACCTCAAAAATAAAGCTGACTCAGACTCACTTCTTGGAACTAAACACATGGATCATTTTTTTTTTACCACATGCAGAACCAATTGACATTTAACATTGATAGAATAATAATGTTTACACATCACACCCTGGCTCTGAGCCATTCTCTCAGAGAAAACCTGTTAATCTCGTCCTTTTGACCCTTTCAACAGGTGAAGTTCATGAAGACGAAGCCCGGAGCAGCGATGGTGGAGATGGGAGACTGTTACGCAGTCGACCGAGCCATCACCAACCTGAACAACAACTTTCTCTTTGGACAGAGGATAAATGTTTGGTGAGTTCACACCTGCTCTTTTCAAAGCCTCAGGAGAAAGTGAGACAAGTTTCTGCTCCTTTAGGAATGTGTTTGTCTAAACAAAGTGCTGAGAGGTGAACAAAGACTCTTCACTGAGTGTTTCAGTAAGGTCACGTTTATCTGCTTCTGTTCTTCTGTGAGAAATGACCCAGAAAACCTTTGTTGGAGCATCAGAAATGTTGAGGTCTTGTTTCTAACTTCGCTGTTTTCTCTCTGTGCAGCGTCTCCAAGCAGCAGGCCATCGTCCCGGGTCAGTGCTACGAGCTGGAGGACGGAACAGGCAGTTTCAAGGATTTCCACGGTTCCAGGAACAACCGGTTCACCTCACCCGAACAAGCTGCCAAGAACCGCATCCAGCACCCGAGCAACGTGCTGCACTTCTTCAACGCGCAGCCAGACGTCACGCCGGAGATTTTCTCTCAGGTCTGTGGGAGGAATCAAAGGGGTGTGACTAATAACTGGATCTTCACGTCTGTTTCCCTGCTCACTGTTTCTGTTTCTTCACAGATCTGTGAGGAGATCGGAGTCAAGGCTCCTGTCAATGTCAAAATGTTCACAGGAAAGAGTAAGCTGCTCCTGTTCTCCTTTTTAGACTCACATTTATTTTATTTTGAGTGGTACAGTTACATCTATTAAAGCCCATTTTTTTCCCAGTTTAAAACAAAAATGAAAAACTTGGCTTTGTTGAGGATTTTTTGTCCAAAATGAGTGAAAATTATGTCTAAAAAGTTGAAATTGAAACATTGAAACTTACTTTAAATGTGGTTTTCCCACTAATGAAATATTATCTCTGCTAGAGGATTAGCTCAGGATAAAGCTGAGAAAACTCACTCTTGAAAAGATTTTAAGGAAGAAGCTAAAATTTGAGGGGGATGCAGGAAAAACAACATCAGCTGGAGACAATGAATCTCATGATTCTGACTTTTAATCTCAAAATTTCAAATTCTTTGTCCCACAATTTTGAATTTTTTTCTCCAAAATTTGACTTTTCCCTCGTAGTTTTGATTTTGTCTCATGTTTTAAAATTTATGATGTAATAATTTCAACAATTTTTTTAAATCTAATGTTAAATTATGGCAAAATTTCAACTCTGTTAAAGCTTTTAATTTATATCAGTGAGCGATCTCAAAAAAAATTTTTGTTATAAAGCTTATTTTTATTTCTTTAAACCTTAACAGACAGACTTGTAATGTCAAACCAGAGTAAAGAAAAATAAATAAATAACTAAAAATCAGCAATTATAATGCTATCAGTGCATTCAGCTGTGTATCATAGTTTTAACTAAATTTCCAATTCTTCGTCCCACAATTTTGAGTTTTGTTCTCCAAAATTTGACTTTTTCCTCGTAGTTTTGATGTTATCTCATGATTTAAATTTTATGATCTAATAATTTCGACCTTTTTTTTTATCTATTGTTGAATTTTTTTCACTGCAAAATTTCAATTCTGTTAAACCTTTTAATTTATATCATTGAGATTCCTCAAAATTTTGTATTTTTTTTATCAAAAATTTTTTTATAACTCAAATTTGTGTCTTGAAACCTTCACTGACAGTATCACTTGTAGTCACAAAACATTACAAGGCCTGTAATAAGTAAAAAAGTAAATAGATTAATAAAAAAAAGAAATAAAAATCAATCATCTAAATCAGTGCATTCAGTCGTGTATCATAGTTTTAACTTTGAAACTCAAATTTTTAAAACTTTATGGAGCAATTTCAGCTTTTTAACTTAATAATATCAGTTTTATTAGAGATTTAGACTTTGTATCATAAATTTTGACTTTGTATCCCATCATTTCCATTTAATAAAGTCATAACTTAAGCTTTTTATCTTTTAACTTTGAATTTTTTTTTCTCAGATTTTGACCTTTTATCTCAAAATTTTGGTTTTTGTATATCATAATTTTTAATTTTGAAACTCAAAATTTTAAATCTTTATCAAGCAATTTTAAATTTTTAAGTCAAAATTTTAACTCTATCTTATGATTTTCAGTTTCATTATCAATTTCAACTTCTTCTCACAAATTTTGACTTTAATGTTTCCATTTTAATAAGTCAAAACTTTAACTTTTTATCTTACATCTTTGAAATTTGACTTTTTATCTTAAAAGTTTGACTTTTTACCACATAATTTCAACCTCATCATCTCAGAATTTTAACTTCTCTCCCAAATTTCAACTTTTTATCTCAAAATTTTTACTTCACTATCTCGTAATGTTGAGTTTCTGTGTCATAATTTGGCTTAAGAGCAAAAAATCTTAAAGCCAGTTTTTCAATCTTTATGTAAAAACTTGCAGAAATGAGCTTCTTCGTACATCAGTGTGACTTTCCTTGACGTTAAAATGTTTGTCTGAATGTTTAAAGGTGGAGCGGCGCCCAGCGACCGCAGCGCTTCAGGTCTGTTAGAGTGGGAGTCCATCAACGACGCCATGGAGGCGCTCGCCATGATTAACCACTACCAGATGAAGAACGCAGGTACGGACTCCAGATCCAGCCATGAAAGAATGAAACGTTTTATTTCTCATGTTAATATTCGTCTAATATTTACTCTCTTGTCTCTTTCAGCTGGTCCGTACCCCTACACCCTAAAGTTGTGCTTCTCCACGGTGCAGCACACTAACTGAGCGAGCGCCCTGCACGCCAGGAACACACAGATTGGTCCGCCATTCCCAAATTCACATGTACTTAGCCGATGACTGCTTTAACACTGCGGGGGAATAGATTTTCATAATCAGCCGTCATTATGTTCGATAAATTTCAAAAAGTAATTGATGCTCATATTTGAAACGACGAATAACAGTCGCTCAGTTTTGTGATATTTATGCCCCGACGTGTTTGAAAGCGTCAGTACGTGTGTCTTTAATCAGTTGTTATTTTTACTTTTTTGTATTATGCTTCTACAGTTACATGTGAGGAAAAAAAAAAAAACCTGTTTGAAGAGTTGATTTTATGCTCAGGTGGTTCAGTGGCTGTGACAAACATGGTTCTGTAGGAGAATTTTTATGGCTCTCTCGTTTTTGTTTTTGTGTTATTTTAAATGCGACGTGTTACGTTTGGTGTCTCCATGTCTGAAACGCTGTTGGAGAATTGTTTTGTTCTAAGAAAATTAAAAAAGTCAATATAACCGTGTTTATTGTGCATTCATTCAATTCAGTTTCATGCAGGTTTCCTCCAAAGCTGCTTCTCTCTCCTCTTTTCTTTTTTTTTTACTCATGTTTCTTAACTGTCAACGACAAAAAGAGGGTCTAAAAACGTATTTTTAAAAAGTTCTTTGAAAATGGATAAAAACATATTTCTGGGAGAAGAATTATGTTTTCTAACAGATTTCAGTAGTTGACCAACATTTCAAAGTTTTTATGTTCATTATTTTTTAGTATTTTTAATTTGAGCACCCAAAAATGTCAGGTGGCACAACCAAATATATGAAAATATATTTATATGTTCCTGTTATTTTTTCTGTGGGAAATTATTGGCAAGTATCTCTCAAGTGTCTGTAGTGACTCATACATTTTCGTGTGTTTTATTTGTGAATAAGATAAATAATTTGATGTTAAAATAACATTTCACATTATTACATTGGTTGTACCACCTGACATGGAAATTGTTCCAGTCACCAATGAAGTGAAAAAACCTTTTTTATCAGTATTTCAGAGAAATCTACAAACTTTTCCACTTGCTCACAAATGTCATTTGGGCTCCTCTGGCTGATGCAGTTTCCTGTTTCCTGTTTTATTCTCTTCACTTTAAAATAAAAGTCTAATGTTACGGTTGCACCACCCTGACATTTGACAAGGTGAAAATTATGTGACAAAAGTTTTTTACATTTCTCAACAGCTTTAAAATTCTTTTTATTTGCAAAGAATGTTTTATTTAAAAAGGTTCAAGCATAAAATAATGCCACTGTATTTTTAATTTCCATTTACAATAACTGACATTCAATTTTTAGAGTTTAATTACTGTGGATACTTGTCAGGACGGTTGCACCACCTGACATTTTGGGGGTTTGAGGAACCAAAACACAAAAAAAACATGTTATATTTTAATAGTTTAAAGATGTGTTCAAATAACACAGGTTTCATAGAATAAAGAAATACATGTGATGAAATACTCAATTCATGATGGAAGGAATTATTGCACTCGGACACAAAAAAGAAAAAAGAACTACAGTGATTCTTACACCAGATGGAGGAAGGAAAGAAAAAAACTTAAAACAATGAACTTAAAAGACACCAGGTTAAGAAAGAGTAAAGTATTAGAGCTCTGGCGCCCTCTAGTGGATCATTGAGCTCACTGAAAAAACTCAACTACAGATCATTTGAGCCATTTTAGTTACACTACAAATTAAACTTATTTTCCTCTGGTGTTTAGTTGTCATTCTTATTTTGACGGATAAATAAACTTCTGCATTAAACTCACTGTTTCTTTTATGAACTTAACTTGGATTCAACGGAATAAGCAACAAATCAAACTTTGCTGATATTGGGCCTAGAAATGTCTACTGGTGGTAAATAAGAGTGTTAAAACTTTTTCGTGTGATTTAAATTTCATTTTAATAAGAAGTCCCGTAATTTTCACCTTGTCAAATGTCAGGGTGGTGCAACCGTAACATTAGACTTTTATTTTAAAGTGAAGAGAATAAAACAGGAAACAGGAAACTGCATCAGCCAGAGGAGCCCAAATGACATTTGTGACCAAGTGGAAAAGTTTGTAGATTTCTCTGAAATACTGATAAAATAGTTTTTTACACTTCATTGGTGACTGGAACAATTTCCATGTCAGGTGGTAAAACCAATGTAATAATGTGAAATGTTATTTTAGCATCAAATTATTTATCTTATTCACAAATAAAAGAAATGAAACACACAAAATGAAAATGTATGAGTCACTACAGACACTTGAGAGATACTCGCCAATAATTTCACACAGAAAAAATAACAGGAACATATAAATATATTTTCATATATTTGGTTGCACCACCTGACATTTTTGGGTGCTCAAATTAAAAATACTTAAAAAATAATGAACCTAAAAACTTTGAAATGTTGGTCAACTACTGAAATCTGTTAGAAAACATAATTCTTCACACAGAAATATGTTTATAAAAATACGNAAAAAAGGTTTTTTCACTTCATTGGTGACTGGAACAATTTCCATGTCAGGTGGTACAACCAATGTAATAATGTGAAATGTTATTTTAACATCAAATTATTTATCTTATTCACAAATAAAAGAAATGAAACACACAAAATGAAAATGTATGAGTCACTACAGACACTTGAGAGATACTTGCCAATAATTTCACACAGAAAAAATAACAGGAACATATGAATATATTTTCATATATTTGGTTGCGCCACCTGACATTTTTGGGTGCTCAAATTAAAAATACTAAAAAATAATGAACCTAAAAACTTTGAAATGTTGGTCAACTACTGAAATCTGTTAGAAAACATCATTCTTCTGTCAGAAATATGTTTATAAAAATATGTTTTTAGACCCTCTTTTTATCATTGACCCAATTAAGTTACTCTAAAATATTGATGTTTATTATTAAATGAGACACAAACTTGAGCGTAACTTTTCTAAATTTAGGAGACGTTCCACTCTGTGTGTGTGTATGTGTGTGTGTGACCTGCTCCTTTGTGTTTCTCCCTACAAACGTATGAAACACACACTTCCTGTTTGACATGTTTGACCAGGTGTGTCACATCATGAATACCAGCTGCTTCAACCAATCCTGCTTTCATTTTGCTGCCGTTCTTCGCTGCAGCGAGAGGCCGAGGGCAGGAAGTGAGTGAGTGGGGGAGGTAGAAGGTAAGCTGAGACAGACCTGTGTTTGCTCTCTATCCTCCTTCTCTTCCTTCAGTGTGTGTGTGCGTGTGTGTGTGTGTTTCTGGGTGTGTGTGTGTGAGATCACAGAACGCTGAGTACATGTTTGTTCAGTAATCTCTGGCTCAACCTGTCTGATAGGTGGAGGCTGGCTGGCACTGACTTGCACAAGTATGAGGAGAAATCCAGGAGGGAAACTGCAGCGCTCTGACTTCTGATGAGAAGAAGAAGAAGAAGAGGACACACACACTAACACACACACACATACACACACACCTGCTGGTAGAGGAAAAGCTGCGTTTGAGGAGAAAAACAGAAAAGGAGACGACTACAGGATGTGAAATAACCTGGAGGAGATTCTTCTTCTTTGGGTCGTCAGATGGATCTGGGATTCTAATGTGGCATTTCAGGCTCTGGGATGTTCAGGATGTTGCTGTTTTTCTCAGCATCACTTTGTATTTATGTCACCTAGGTAAGAACATTTATCTTGTTCTCAAATTCTTTTACACATCTCTCAACATTTTATTGCTTCATACGTAAGTGTGAGTGTGTAAAACTGTTTTCTTTTCTGCCTTTTTTTGCTTTAATGGTGGAAACTCGATTAACATGACACACACTGCAAAAACTGAAATCTAAGCAAGTCATTATGTCTTATTTTTAGTCAAATTTTTCTTCCTATTCTTGATTTGAGCCACATTTACTAGACAAGGTCATAAAAATGTCTCATTTCAAGTTTTTTAAAGACAAAAATGAGGTGTAAATTGCTTGTAACAAGTTAAAAAACTCTGCCAATGGGATAAGATAAAAGATTCTTGTTTTAAGACATCTTTCTAATTTCAAGAAACTTCCCGGGTGAATTCCTCTTATCCCATTGGCAGATTGTTTTGACTTGTTACAAGCAATTTACACCTCATTTTTGTCTTAAAAAAACTTTAAATAAGACATTTTTATGACCTGATCTGGTGAATGTGGCTCAAATGAAGAACAATAAGACAATTTTTACTACAAATAAGACATAATGATTTGCTTAGATTTCTGTTTTTGCAGTGCAGTCAAACACCAGCATCTTAGTTTGACAGAAAAAAACTAAAGAAATTCATCTACAAAGATCCTCTTACTCAACACCAGATGAATTATCTGACTCATTTTAATTGTTTCATCATCACTTATTGTCTTTGAGGACTCGTCTTCCCACGCAGACGTCTGTCTGAGTCAGCGCTGGTATTCTCAGGTGGAATTCTTTACCTGTGCCTCATTAAGCAAACACAGCACCAGCAGAACCAGATCCCCGCCTCAAACTGCTGTGAAAATATTTGATGAGGGGCCACGAAGACAGAAACACAGACAGAGAAACAGAGAGAAACAGAGAGAGAGACGAGGCCAGTTCTGCTCTTAAATTGGTACTTTTCTCAGCTCGTTTGACCAGTTTCATTCCTCCTCCTTCGCAGAAGAAGAGAGGAGAGTGTTTCTGCCTCAGCTGATGCAAATTCAGAGTGGTGAGGAAGTGGGTCAGGGGAAAAACTCTGAGGTGATTTATTGAAAGGTTTGTCCTGTGATAACTGTCCTACTTGGACGAAGGTTAAACAGTAGCTCGGAGGCAAAAGTGTTTATAACGCTGAGTGTGACCTATTTTAACCTCTACCGCTCTCTTTCTGATTATCTACACTGTAAAATTCATTTGTTGCTTATGTGCTGAGGTGTTTTTTCCTAACCCCACACCAGACCCTCCTACTGGAGCCTACACTGTAAGAAATTGCTGTTAATTCACAGCCAGTTTTCAGCAATAATCTACTGTTTTTTTATGTAATACAGTTTTGTACTGTAGTCAGCAATGCATTGCACAGTATGTTAACCCTGTGGTGCATAGTGGTCACTACAGTGGACACATATTTAAAACTTATATAGAATAGAAGATTATTGTCTGACACAAAGAAGGTGACAGAAATTCATCTTTTGACAGGCCTCAGTTGCATCAAAGACACACATTCACACATTCCCCATCATACTTGTACACACATACATAACAAGAACTTTAAAAGACCAGAGTAAAAAATACACATAGTAAAAGGAAAAAAAAAAAATTCAACGGTTCATGTGGTGGAAATTTAGATTATCCTGTGTCAGGATTGTCAAACCCAATTTTTGCTTCTTTCTGACTACTTTTCTAGATTCGTCCCATTTTCCTTGCTGTTTTTTTGTTTCTTTTTGTCCATTTAAGTCATGTTTCACTCTTTCTTTGCCACTGTTGGATCATATTTTGCTTCTTTTAGACTATTTATCAAGTTCAATCCCATTTTTCTTGCGTCTTGTCAAATTTTTGAATTTTATTTCCCTCATGCGTTTGCCTTTTCACTTCTTATTGTTCAGCTGTGACCTAAAATTTTAACTTTTATTTTGAAATTTTTATCTAAAATCTCATAAATTCAACTTTTTACCTCAGAGTTTTTTGGCTTCTCATTTAAAAATTTTGACTTTCTAACTCATGACCTTGATTTTTATCTAAAATCTTCTCATAATTTTGACCTTTTAGCTCAATATTGACCTAATTTGGGCCAAAAAAAAACAAAAACTACTAAGCCAAGTTTTCATTTTCACTTTTCTAACTGGGGGAACTAGGCTCACATACAAAAATACTTGCTTAGATTGTAGATTTATTAGTGAAGTTGGTCATAAAATCATGTCTGATTCCATCTAAAGTTTCCTTTAACATGTATTAATTGTCCCGTGACCTATGACCCCTGTTTTTACGCCTCTTCTCCTCCTGATATCTCAGCTGGAGCCATCTCCATCCACTCGCCCCAGAGGAGCCTGACGCGCTCGGTGCAGGAGGACGTGTTCTTCTCCGTGGACGTTTCCTGCGTTGGGATTCCCACCATACAATGGACCTTTATGTCGGGGGCGGTGAGCCGCTCCATCGGGACCTGGAGACCCGGGGTCTACGCCAACATCACGCTGGATTACAGCAGCAGAGTGCAGCACCACGACAACGGCTCCATGGGCCTGTCCGACCTCAGGCTGCCCGACGCCGGCTACTACGTGGTCACGGTCACGGACGCCACAGGAAACAGTAAAGACACGGGATTCGTCCTGAAAGTGAACGGTGAGTCAGACAAAACTGATGCACTGGGAAAAATGTATTTTTATTTCATTTATTTCAGAGGAACAAACTGTGACTCATTCTGTAGCAGCTCTAATTCTCCAAGTTCAAGCATGAAATAAAAACCACAGTTATCAGCTCCACTCAGACAGCTTTAACATGACAGTGCCTTGCTCAACAGCATTTGGGCAACAGGTGTTTGCTTATTTCTCAAACATGTCTGGATTTTTGAATGTGTGAGGGCTGCATCTATGCTGGAAAAACAAAAATCCTCCAGAAAACTCAGCTGCTTTAGAGATAATCAGGCTGCTCATGTTACAGGGGTCAATGACAAAAAGAGGGTCTAAAAACGTATTTTTAAAAAGTTCTTTGAAAATGGACGAAAACATATTTCTGAGTGAAGAATTATGTTTTCTAACAGATTTCAGTAGTTGACCAACATTTCAAAGTTTTTAGGTTCATTTTTTTTAGTATTTTTAATTTGAGCACCCAAAAATGTCAGGTGGCGCAACCAAATATATGAAAATATATTTATATGTTCCTGTTATTTTTTCTGTGTGAAATTATTGGCAAGTATCTCTCAAGTGTCTGTAGTGACTCATACATTTTCATTTTGTGTGTTTCATTTCTTTTATTTGTGAATAAGATAAATAATTTTATGTTAAAATAACATTNTTTATTTAAAAAGGTTCAAGCATAAAATAATGCCACTGTATTTTTAATTTCCATTTACAATAACTGACATTCAATTTTTAGAGTTTAATTACTGTGGATACTTGTCAGGACGGTTGCACCACCTGACATTTTGGGGGTTTGAGGAACCAAAACACAAAAAACATGTTATATTTTAATAGTTTAAAGATGTGTTCAAATAACACAGGTTTCATAGAATAAAGAAATACATGTGATGAAATACTCAATTCATGATGGAAGGAAATATTGCACTCGGACACAAAAAAAGGGGACGTTACGTCATTGACCCAAAAGCATTGCAAGGAACGCAAATGTATTGCAAGAAAAAGGAAAAGTTTTGCAAAAAAAAACACAAACTACTGTGAGGGAACATAACAGTATTTCAAGGGAACAGAAAAGCATTTAAAGGGACCACAAAACCGTTTCCAGGTAGTGCAAAACTTTTTTGAGGGAACATAAAAGTCTTTCCTAAAAAAGAAAATCTTGCCATGAACCTTAAGTGGCTCCATACATACAACAACAAAAAACAAAACAAAAACAAAAAAGAAGTTTCTAAGTGGGAAAATGCACCTGAAAGCATCCTCAAGTTATTATTTTTTTTTTCTGAATTTGATCATTAATTTAAAAAATAGATCATTTGTGCATTTTTTACATTCTTCTGTCATTTATAGACAAAGAAACTATCGAAGGGAGCAAGGGAACAATACAACTGAAATCAAGTAAAAATCAAGCAAAAGATGAATGAATTGATATAAGAACATTATTATGAAAGTTCAGAAACATAATCTTTGAGTTATTTCAGACATGATAAACAAAAACATGGAAACTGGCAAGAATTTGATGCCCTGTGTGTTGTAGTGATGTCATGGCGTTGATATTAAAACACCTTAACTCTGACCTCACATGTGGTTTGTAACATGTTTTTTAATGTTTACTGTGATTCACAGAAGCACTTTATTTTATCTTAGCAACAAACTTCAAGAGGGAGTTAAACCTGACTTCCCAAATTAAAACTCAGCTTCATCCTGCTCTTGAATTCAGCTTTAAGATCTTTTCTGTGGATAAAGTTAAAGTCTGGACTGAAATCTTGATCTTTGTGTCTCAGGTGTCAAAGCGGAAACGTGTCGACTCTATCGTGGTCGTTCATCTGTAAACACAAACTTATCTTTGAAAAACATCCTGGTCATGTGACATCAAAACTGTGACACAAGCATGAAACACTTTTTCTTTCTGACTTTTTTTTAACAGTAAGATTCAGGAGTGAGATGAGTCTTTTTAACTGTTTTTCAAGTTTTATCCCAATTTTTTTTTCCTCCTGTCCATTTAAACCACTGTTCATGCTTTTATTCAAACCGATTTTTGCTTCTTTCTAACTATCTTTCAAGTTTTATTCCAATATTTTTGCCAATTTTTGCTACTTTTTATTCAATTTCAAATCAAATTTTGCTTGTTTCTTACGTTTTTTTTAACTTTTCTTACTGTTTTTTTTTCTTTTTTATCCATTTCAATCCCTTTTGCTTTTTTCTTTGTTACTGTTAGACCATATTTTGCTTCTTTTTAACTATTTTTTCAAGTTTTATCTCAATCTTCTTGCCATTTTTTTCCCCTTTGTCCATTAAAACCACCGTTTATGCTTTTATTCAAATTGATTTTTGCTTCTTTTTTGACTATTTTTCAACTTTTTATCGCACTATTTTTGCTACTTTTTATTCATTTTCAAACCAAATTTTGCGTCTTTTTAACTTTTTTCTAAATTTTCTTTCATTTTTCTTACTGTTTTTGTTTCTTTGTGTCCATTTCAATCCATTTTGCCTTTTTTGTGACTGTTAGACCATATTTTGCTTCTTTTTGACTATTTTTTCAAGTTTTATCCCAATTTTCTCGCCAATTTTTTTCCTTTTGTCCATTTGAACCACTGTTCATGCTTTTATTCAAACCAGTTTTTGCTTCTTTCTAACTATTTTTCAAGTTTTATTCTGCCATTTTTGCCAATTTTTGCTACTTTTTATTCAATTTCAAATCAAATTTTGCTTCTTTCTTACTTTTTTTTTAACTTTTCTTACTGTTTTTTTTTCTTTTTATCCATTTCAATCCCTTTTGCTTTTTTCTTTGTGACTGTTAGACCATATTTTCCTTCTCTCAGACTATTTTTCAAGTTTTATCCCAATTTTCTTGCCAATTTTTTTCCTTTTGTCCATTTAAGATTCAGGCGTGAGATGAGTTTGATAAACTTTTACTGTAAAGCAGAAACAGTCTGAGCCACATTCCTGACGTTTTTGTGTTTCTAGTAAGAGCTTTGTTTTCCAGGGGCCTCTTCTCTTCCTCTAAGAGTGTTTTTGAAGTAAAAATGTCCCTCTTTTGTCCCCGTCCTCCAGAGGTGATCTACGAGGATCTCCAGTACCTCTCCGTCTCTGCGTTGGCTCTGGCCTGTATCGCCGGACTCCTCATGTTGACCATGTGGCTTTTGGACAAAGCTTACAGGAAAATAAAAGCGTGGAGACGCAGGAAACAGATGCCAGGTAAAAAAGAAACGACACCTGTTCAGTTACAAACAGTTTTTACCACCAAACGTCAACATGGGGTTAAAAAAACGAAGAGAGAACAAACAGGAGGGTTTAAATTTGGGCTGAACCTTTAAAAAAATGATCTAATTCTGTTTATTTTCCTCTTTATTTCCATTGCCATTCTTTGTGGGATATTTCCAAGTCGAATCTTATGTGTTTTAAAACAAAAACCTTTAAGGAAATCAACTAATTGCTGAACAACAACCCATTTTGCCCATTTTAATTACTTTGATCTATTTCTGCCACTATTGAACTATTTTTTGAGTTTTATCCAAATTTTCTTGCCTTTTTTTGTTACTTTTGGCCATTGACCACTATTCGCTGTTTTTTGTCACTTTTTTTTTTCTTGTAATTTTGACTTTCTTCGAACTAATTTCTGTTTTATCCCACTTTTCTTGCCAATTTTTGTTGCTTCTTGTCCAATTTAATCACTTTTCATATTTTTTTTCGAACTAAATTTTGCTAATTTGTTGTCATTTGTTTTTCTTTTTGCCCTTTTTTTTTTTTTTTCTTTCTTTACCAATGTTGGACCATTTTTGCTCCTTCTTGTCAATTTGAATCACTTTTTATTCATTTTCAAACCCAATTTTGCTTCTTTCTGACTATTTTTCAAGATTTATCCCATTTTCCTTGCTGTTTTTTTGTTTCTTTTGTCCATTTAAGTCATGTTTCACTCTTTCTTTGCTGCTGTTGGATCATATTTTGCTTCTTTTAGACTATTTTTCAAGTTCAATCCCATTTTTATTGCGTCTTGTCAATTAAAGTTTCCTTTTTATTCCTTTTTAAACCAATTTTTTTTAACCTTCTGACTATTTTCCAAGTTGTATCCCAACTTTCTTTCCATTTGTTGTTACTTTTGGCCATTGACCGCTCTTTGGTGTTTTTTGGCACTTTTTTTTCTCTTGCAATTTTGACTGTCTTTGATCTGATTTCTGTTTTATCCCACTTTTTCGTTCCAATTTTTGTTGCTTCTTGTCCAATTTAATCACTTTTCATGTTTTTTTTCGAACTAAATTTTGCTTATTTGTTGTCATTTTTTTTTTCTTTTTGCCCATTTTAGTCACTTTTTACTTTTTCTTTACCACTGTTGGACAATTTTGGCTCCTTCTTGTCAATTTGAATCACTTTTTCTTCATTTTCAAACCCAATTTTTGCTTCTTTCTGACTATTTTTCTAGATTTATCCCATTTTCCTTGCTGTTTTTTGTTTCTTTTTGTCCATTTAAGTCATGTTTCACTCTTTCTTTGCGACTGTTGGATCATATCATGCTTCTTTTAGACTATTTTTCAAGTTCAATCCCATTTTTCTCGCTTCTTGTCAATTGTATTTACTTTTTATGCCTTTTTTTTCCAAATTTTTGTTACCTTCTGACTATTTTCCAAGTTCAATCCTATTTCCTTGTAAATTTTTGTTTCTTTTTGTCCAGTTAAGCCAAGTTTTACTTTTTCTTTGATGCCATTGTTCTGTATTTTTGCCTCTTTCTTATTATTGTTCAAGTTTTAATCCAACTTTCTTACCATTTTTTGTTGCCTTTGCCCAATTTTTTACCAATTGCCACTGTTTTATGTCACTTTTTCACCAACTCTTACTCCTTTCTGACTATTTTTAAGCTAACTTCCAATTGTCTCGCCAATTTTGGTTGCTTTTCGTATTTTTGCCACTTAAGACTTTTTAGATTTATTTTAATTCTGCTTTTTGCTTTTTCCCCATCTTTACCTCTTAGATTTTTTTTCTTGCAAAGGTAGTTTTAAACAACTTGGCTCTTTTGTTGAGTTACACTGGGCATAAAGTGGAAAAGTTAACTGGTTCGACACATTTCAAGTAAAAAAATATTGCACTGTCTATGATTAGAATATAGCAGCAGGTCAAATTGTGATTGAAGTGTGATTCTGCTCCTGAAACTCTGCTAAAAGCTCCACAAAGAGAAACTCCTCACAGGGAAATAAAAGAAAAACAGTAGCGTGTAGTGCTACCTCAACACGCTGAGTTTATTTTAATCCTCTTTTATAAACACACTTTGATATTTGAGGTTTGTTTGTCCTCCAGTCGGCCGTTTACTCAGAGCTGCGTCATTGTCAGGACTGTATGAATATGGCTTTATGGGCGTGAATGTGGGTTAAAGTTCTCTATTGTGTCTAACTTTGGGTGTGTTTGGGTACAAAGGTCTGCAGGCTGCTTCTCTAACATTAACTTCCTCTATTTACACTTTTAATTCTCCCTTTATGCAGAAAATGATGCAACAGAGCTGCAGCCTCTATGACGCACGTCCGACTGTGAAGACTTCACCTGAATCTGCAACACGAGGACTGCACGCTGAAAATAACTGAAGATATTTTCACTAATGCTGCAAAACATGAACTTTATTTTGAAAATGTGTCCACGGTTTGTACAAAGCGCACACAAGCGACGAGGCTGGATCGGATGTAAATATCACTTATGACAGGAGGAAATTAAAGAAACTGTATTTATTGTCAAAGAGAAAGGAGTGTGTGAGTGTTTGACTTGTTTTTACTGCCTCTAGCCAGCTTTCTTGAAGACTCAAAAACAGGAAAAACTTGGAATCAAACCGGTCATTAAACGTCACACTGACATGATGTATGGACCAACGAGTTGACGAGTTTTCAAGTGATGTTTTTATGAATTACAGCCAGAAATGGTTGGTATTTAACTCACGTCTGTGTGTCTGAAAGTGGTGATTTAGAAGAAATGTGTTCTTGGATGTTCTTGCTTTTCAGAAAATGTCATGTTTTTATATGTGGCTGCAGTCCACATCAGGATAAAAGCAGCTGAAACACTTTTTTCCTCTTCAATTTTATAACAAATTTTTCAAAAGCAATAACCTCAAGATGCTTCATGTCAGATATAAAACATCCACCACATCACTTCTACACCTTTTCATCTACATCTGGGTGAGATTTGAGTTTTTAAAGTAAAACCTTGTAGGAGTTAGAGAGTTTTTAGTCTCATGTGACCAAACACCAGCAGATGCATTCTCAGTTTCAACGCACAAAACTGACGACTTCGCACGAACAAAACCAGCTTTATCAGTGCCCAGTGTCTTCTTTGTAGTCAACTTTCCTTTTTTTGTGAAAAGGTTTGCCACAGTGTTGCCAACTCCTTAGTAAGGAAAGAAGCTATTGGCTGTTCTAAAAGTGGCTTAATGACGTCATCGCCTAATTTGCATAACTGAGTTTTGGCCTGTGATTGTAAACCTGTAGGAGAAAGGAATAACGTTATAGAAGAGACAAAAAGTGTATAAAAAAACATCCCAAATGTTTAAAACTACAAATGCGCTTCATTGGATTCATTCTAAGTTTGAGATAAAAGTCAAAACTATGAGAAAAGGGTCAAGATTTTTGGATAAGAAGTGAAAATGTTGAGATAAAACGTTGAAATTTTGACTTTTTATTTCAAGATCTTGACTATATGGGTTAAAAAAAACTCAGGAAATTCTGTTATTATTTTTCTGTTCTAACTCATTTTTGCTACCTTCTGGCTATTTTCAAGTTTTTGTCCCAATTTCTTGCCATTTTTTACTTTTTTTTAGTCCATTTAAGTCACTTTTTACTCTTTCTTTGCCTCTGATGGAACATATTTTGCTTCTTTACGACTATTTTTTCAAATTTTATCCCACTGTTTTTGCCAATTTTTGCTACTTTTTATTTATTTTCAAACCAAATTTTGCTTCTTTTTAACTATTTTTCAAATTTTCTATCATTTTTCTTACTGTTTTTGTTTCTTTTTGTCCATTTCAATCCCTTTTGCCTTTTTCTTTGTCACTGTTAGACCATAATTTGCTTCTTTTTAACTATTTTTCAAGTTTTATCCCAATTTTCTTGCCAATTTTTTTAACCTTTTGTCCATTTAAACCACTGTTCATGCTTTTAGTCAAATCATATTTTGCTTCTTTCTAACTATTTTCAGGTTTTATCGCACTATTTTTGCCAATTTTTATTAATTTTCAAACCAAATTTTGCTTATTTTAAATTTTTTTTCAAATTTTCTATCATTTCTCTTGCTGTTTTTGTTTCTTTCTATCCATTTCATCCCGTTTGCCTTTTTCTTTGTTACTGTTAGACCATATTTTGCTTCTTTTTAACTATTTTCCAAGTTTTATCCCAATTTTTTAACCTTTTGTCCATTTAAAACACTGTTCATGCTTTAAGACAAACCGATTTTTGCTTCTTTCTGACTATTTTTCAAGTTTTATCGCACTATTTTTGCTTCTTTTTCTCCATTTCAATCCCTTTTGCCTTTTTCTCTGTGACTGTTAGACCATATTTTGCTTCTTTTTAACTATTTTTCAAGCTTTATCCAAATTTTCTTGCCAATTTTTTTTATTTTTTGTCCATTGAAACCACTGTACATGCTTTGATTCAAACCAATTTTTGCTTCTTTCTAACTATTTTTCAAGTTTTATCGCACTATTTTTGCAAATTTTTGCTACTTTTTATTCATTTTCAAACCAAATTTTGCTTCTAACTATTTTTCAAGTTTTATCCCAATTTCCTTGCAAATATTTTAACCTTTTGTCCATTTAAA
This sequence comes from Thalassoma bifasciatum, assembly GCA_008086565.1. Lineage (NCBI taxonomy): Eukaryota > Metazoa > Chordata > Actinopteri > Labriformes > Labridae > Thalassoma > Thalassoma bifasciatum. The sequence goes on along the minus strand of RPOG01002066.1, from coordinate 88,946 downwards.
CCACTGTTCTAATTTTAATTATACCAATTTCTGCTTATTTATAACTTTATTTCAAGTTTTATCGCACTATTTTTGCCAATTTTTTTTACTTTTTATTCATTTTCAAACCAAATTTTGCTTCTTTCTAACTATGTTTCAAGTTAAATCCCATTTTCTATGTTGAAATGAATATTTAAAAAGTCAAGGTAGTTGAGGATAGTGACAGCAAAACGACACATGCTTTCATGTCAGAGTTGCCAAATGCTAGAAAAAGTTGCTTGATTTGTTGCCTGTTGCTTTTGACAAATAAAGTCACCACGATGACAGGAAAGTCACCAGATTTAGTGAGAAAGTCACTGAATTGGCCACATTGCTTGTAGAAAGTCAGCACTTTATTTTGCAACAAACAGGTAAACATTACTTCATGTTACAGAAAGAAAAGAACAGAAACTGAAGTACAGGACAAACTAAGATGGAAGAAATATTCACAGGTTTGTTTGTCATGGAGTTTCTGTGTCTTCTGTGATAAAAAAGTTTAAGTCCATAAAGAGAGAGAGTGTGAGTCTAAGGACATGGAGTGAGCGCAGCCATGAGGAGCTCCATCTTATACACAAAGTTTCGTCCCTCCATCTTGCTCCAGTGCACCTCTTTGCAGGGGCCCCTCAGGTGGCTCCACTTCGCCTCCTGGATGACGTCGCTCTTCGGCAGCTCTTTGGTCTGACTGCGCGGGAACTGGACCAGAACTTTGCACCCGCTCTCAGGGCCGTTACGCACTGGGCAGAAAAAGAGACGCAGGATTTAAGACTTTAGTAAATGCCTAAAGTTAGAGGCGTTCACACGAGCTCTGAGACGTGTCTGTAACACGTTAGTGACTCCTGGTTGTGTCCTACCAGTGCTCATCTACCAACTCCAGCCTCACCAAGCAGAGCAAACGTAACCTGGCTCTTCATTTTATTGATAGACTCTCACGTTTGAACTGTTTTAACCTTTAGCCTGTGCTCTATCACTCTCCTCTTTAGCTTTTTTCTTCTCTTCTGTCCCTTTTCTGTCAGATACTTCAGCTTCTGTTTCCACGTTTACCACTAAATAAATCAGAGAAATTGTTTTTCTTCTCACTGATAAACTTCATCAGACAGCGTGGTGTTATTATAGAGACTTCAATTTGCTGTAAATCAATCTTGTCCAGTCTGACTTTATCGGGAAACTAGAAATCAGCATTTAAAAATAACCAATTTTGGTGCTAATAAGTTAATTTTAAGATGTAGATCAAAAACAGGCATAAATCTAGTTGTGTATGAAGAGAGATTTGTGTCTGTATTATGCAATCAAAATAATTTGAGCACAAAGTCGCAAACAAAACTTTATGAAATGCAAACGCAAGTTCTGGAAATGCAAATGCATCTGTAGTTTATGAGAAGAAAACTTAAATCTGGAAGACTAAAAGTGGATTTAACAAGAAAAAATTTAATCACATAGAATTCATTTATTTATCGTTATTATTTTGGTTTTTGAAGTCACAGTTTTGTTAGCAAAATATGTTTTTTGTTCTCAAATTCATAATTTTTGATAGCAAAATAATGACACAAATCTCTTTCCATAGATATGAGGCATTTTCAAGATCACTCAGAAAGTCCTCACTGTCCCTTTAAGACTGAAATCTTCTTATTTTAACTCTTTAAAACTTTCAGATATTGTATATTATCTATTTTTGTATCCTCACTCAGCCGAAGTCAAACATAACATTGTAAACTGCTGCAGATGAATCTCACTCGTCTCGATAACGTAAGAGGTTAATTTGATGCATTCCAGGAGTTATTTCTGATTCACACTCTTATCCTCCAGCTTGTATGGACCTGTCTCTTTGAGCCGTTTCCAACTTATCTCACTTTCAGCCGCAGCCACAGGCTGGGTGTGACATCGCCTCGTGCAGCTCTTCACACTTTGCCTCAAAGACAAACAGAAATATGACGGCAACGCTCGACTTCTTTTGAAAAAGGGGAAATTCAGGTTCATTACCTGAAAATAAAAACAGGTTTTATTCTCTGCTGAAGTGCTTTAAGGTGAACATTCGTCAGGAAAAGTGTGATTTTAAATCTCACGGTGACAAAGTGACGTCCTTATGTGACTCTCACACACACATCAGCCTCATTAAACTGATCTGTTGACACTGTTGAGCTCCTGTCGTGTATTTCGAGGACGTAACCTGAGAATCAAGATCTCGTATCTCACCTGAGATGGCGTACTCTCCGTTTGGAGAAGCGACGGTGACTGCAGAGGCGTTACCGATGCTCTCGACTGGACCCAGACCCACGTGGTTACTGAAACTCAGGACATGCCAGCCCATCACTTTAGCCAACTGCTGCACGGCATGCACCTGGTGCTGGGACATCTGGGTAAAAAAAAGGAGACAGATAAATATTAGAGCTGGGCAATTAATCACAAATTAGGTTCAATCATAATAAAGCCTGCTGCAATATTCTAATCATAGACAGTGCAATATTTCTTTAAGCTGAAAGTGTCAGAATAAGTTGTTTTGCATTAGATGTTTTATGCTCTACACCAGTTTAACTCAACTCTGCTCAACCAATGAGACAAACTGTTAAAAACTACCTTTATAAAAAACAATCTGAGTGGTAAAAAGAGGCAAAAACCGTATAAAGTAGCAATAAAATTTAGTTTGAGGTAGTAAAAGTTGCATTATATTGGGTTAAAACCTGGAAACACTCAAAAAGTTGCAGAAAATTGTCCAAAAGTGGCAAAAATGATCAAGAAAATTGGGAGTGAACTTGGAAAATAGTAAGAGGGTATAAAAAATGATCCAACAATTACACAAAAGATCAAAAAGTGACAAAAATTAATGACAAAAATTTAGAGGAAATTACAAAGAATTCAGATGGTAGCAAAAATTGTGAAAAAAGGGATGAAAAACTGTGAAAAGTGGTTAAAAAAAAGGCTTAAGTCAACAAAAATGGCAAGAAAGTTGGGATAAAACTTTGAAAATAGTCACTTTGTTGTATTTTTCAACAGTTATCCTCTTTTTTTAGCAGGGTTGATTAACTCTGGTAACTAATCACAGATGGTACAATATTTCTAACCTGCAATGTGTTAAAATATCAGCTACAGTTTTTTGCAGCAGATGTTTTCTGTTCTACACCAGAGTTACTCAACCAAAGAGACAAACTGTTAAAAACTACCATTGGAGTGGTAAAAATGACAAGAAGTGGCAAGAAATTGTCAAAAAGCAGCAAATATGGGTGAAAATAGTTGAAAAATACGAGAAAACTTGGAAAATAGTTTGAAAGTGGCAAAAGTATTGTCAAAAAGCAGCAATTTGAAAGAGTAAAATGTGATTAAAATAAGCAAAAAGCAGTCACAGGTAGCAAAAATAGGTGCCTCACATTTCTATTTTTAAGCAAAATTAAATCTAAATAACAAGGTTAGTCTTATTTCTATTCATCTAATTTGGTGCTTTTTTTAAAAAGATTGAGTTTTTGCTTGTGTTTGTTTTAGCAACATATAAGATGAGGAGCCTGAAAATAATCATAACTTCATTATTTTTGCAAATTGTTCAGCCCTTATAAATACTCCAGGAAATAAAAGATGAACAATATGAAGGAAAATGTGAAACCTGTGAGAGGAGAAAGTCCTGCAGCTCCTGTTCCTGATGCGAGAGCGTGACGACGCGTCCGTCTCTGTGCACGACTCTGATCTGTTCCACGCCGATGTTCAGCTGCAGCTGGATGGACCTGAACACACACACGAGCTGTTAGAATCACCTCAGGAGGGTCAGAATGTGAGAAACGTGAATCTTTTCTGGACTTACTTGCAGATCTGCTCGTAGCCCTGAGAGGTGATGAGCACCTTGACGCTGGACTCGTACACGTCGTTGATGTTGGACCAGTGCGCCTGGATCTGAGGGTCCTCGATGCGGCTGGCGAGGCTGTCGATGGTGCGAGCCGTCCTGGAGATCACAAACATCAATATTAAACAACTCATCTAGAAGAAAACCTCTATCACTTCAGTCACATACAGAAAAAGCTGCTGTTTGATCACATGTTTAATTTGACGCATTGTTCTTTACTTATGTTTATTTGGTTTATTTATTTATTTATTTTTGGTTGTTTGTTCTTTTGTATTTTGTTTGTTTGTTACGGTGGCCGGGAAGGGCAGAACAAAATTACAAATTGTGAAACACTTTTACAATGGTTGAGATAAATTTACATTTTAGAAAAAAAAATTACATTCACTAAACAAAAATTAAATTACCATAACACATTTACAAGTTCTGAAACAAATTTACCTTTCGGAAAACAAATTAACAAGACGTGAAACACTTTTACAAACGCTGAAACAAATTTACAAGTGGCGAAACACTTTTACAAGCTCAAGCATTAACCGGAAAGGGAATGTACCAACTCCCGGGATGAACCGGATGTGATAACGGGGAGCGGCAGTCACCCAAGATGGACGGCGTCCAGGTAAAGTTTTGTCCGTTTTGTGGACAACATATTATGCGCTTAACGCGGTTTTGTTTTTCGTGTGGTCGGTCTTTCACAATTTGGATGACCTCCAACAAACACTATTGGCCTATTTGCCGCTCCCCGTTATCACATCCGGTTCATCCCGGGAGTTGGTACATTCCCTTTCCGGTTAATGCTTGAACTTGTAAAAGTGTTTCGCCACTTGTAAATTTGTTTCAGTGTTTGTAGAAGTGTTTCACGTCTTGTTAATTTGTTTTCCGAAAGGTAAATTTGTTTCAGGACTTGTAAATGTGTTATGGTATTTAATTTTGTTTAGTGGATGTAAAATTGTTTTCTAAAATGTAAATTTGTCTTAACCATTGTAAGAGTGTTTCACAATTTGTAATTTTGTTTTGCCCTTCCCGGCCACCATAGTTTGTTCCCAGCTTGACAATCTTGAGACTTGAGTTCCTTTTTTGAAGGCTCTAAGAGTCGGGGTGGAGGTGATGGTGGCGAGACATTTTGAAGTTTTGCGATCAGAATAGGGGCAGCAATAAATAAGATCTTTGTTCTTCCAGCTGCTCCTTTACAGTCATGCAGAGTCTCATTGTTTAAATATGTGTAATTTATCAAACATTGTAATATTGAAAACTCTCATGAATGGGACAAATAATATGAATGAATGTAAGACTTTAACCCTTTACGGGCAGATGTGTCAGCGCTGACGTATCTGCATTTGAACGTTCTTTACTCCAAAACAGTTCGCACATTTAAAAAAAATGCAAAGGTTTCTGAAAGTTAAGATGTTGCTGTTTCAGCCAAGATGTGGTTATTTCACTCAGGAGTTTTTCCAAAAGTGACAAAAAGAGGATCAACCCTGAGACAAAAGGAGCAACTTCATGAGAGAAAGGGTAACGTGAGCTGGGATGAATTTCAGGAGGAATGAAGCTCTCTTGATCTAGTTTATACTTCATAAACGTGATTTCATGCGTAATTTCGTGCTTGTATTGTGGGGTGACTCTTTTGGAAGGATGCACCAAGTCTTATTTGTGCAAAATGTGTGTATTTTACTGTTGGTGATATGTAGTTACCTGATTAACAGGCTGTTTGTTATGTCTATGAGAATGTGTGTTACGTGTGATGCGTAAAATAGCGCAAGAAGTTTCAGAAATGTGTTTCCAGTCTTATTTGTTCTTTGAGCCTGATTTGAGGCTTGTATTGTTGCTAATCTTTATCAATACTGAACCCTGCCTTGTTTGTAAAATAGGCGTGAGTAGTTAGTAATTATCTTTCTCCTTTACTTCCGGATTCAGTTTTTTATGTCAACATCCATCAGTGGCTTATATGCAAAGAGAGGAAGAAGCTGTGAGATGCTGGGGGTTCTAGTGATGCTGTCAAACATTTCTTTTTTTTTTTAAATAAGAGAAAAAATCTTAAAGTCATGCAGTAAATTGAAAATAACTCCAGGTACTTAAATTCCACAGTATTCCAGAAAAAAATGGACCTAAGAACTGACTCAGAGAACACTTTTTGACTGTTTTATGATCAAGATAGTAGTAGCTGGAGTAATGTTTGTTCAGTGCCACTGAGCAGCTGTTACTCATTTCCAAGAAGTCAAACTATTTCCACTGAACAGTTACACAATGAAGCCGGCACCGCCTGGATTTACTCAAAGTATTTCAGACATTGTTGCACAGTTACTCCACCTGCTGCGGAGGAAGATGTGTTTGGCCTGTTTGATGATTTTCTCCAGCAGCCCCTCGCTCTGCTGTAAACTGGAGATCTCAGATTTGTCGTAGGCCAGCGGTCCCGCCAGACGCAAGCGTTTGTGGCCGAAGGGGGCGCTGGCGGGATGAGGCATCACAACGGAGCTGAGCTGCTGCTTATGGAACTGAAACACACACAAGTTTGATCATGTGATGAGAGCAAATACAACTAAGGATGAAGGATTCCCAAAAATAAACCAACTGGGATTATTTTTTCCCTTATATTGCAGTTGTGATTTATTGCAGTTATTTTTAAGTTCCCCAATCTATGTGTAGTTAATGTAAATTGCTATATTGAAGGGAATTATATCTGTTTTTATCACTCTTGTTTTGAACAAGAAAAACACAAACATGAGGGAGAAAAGAAGGATTTTCGGTTTAAAAAATATTAAAGTTACTCTGTTTGCATATTCGTCTCAAAAATTAATGTTATCACGAAATATTTTTTGACAATTTTGTTCACTCATTTCAAAAAGTGACACCCAGATATGATATAGATTCATTGTACATAGAGTGAATAATTTTAAGCCTTGATTTTTGAAATATTGATGGTTATGGCTTACAGATAATGAAAATCCCATAATCTGGTGTCTCAGAAAATTAGAATATTACAGGAGATTAAAAAAGAAGATTTTAAGCAGAAATGTCAAACCTTTGTTGAGCAAATTTTTTTTCCTTACTCCTGTTATGTTCACTATCTCAATGTCCTGCTGAGTCCAGTAAATTCAGAAAAAAGTATAATTTCTAAACTGATACAAAGTGTTTGGGATAGATCCCTCTCTTAATTTTTTTAAAGGATAAGAAACATGAGGAATGCTGATTTTAGTGTTCTTTCTTTATCCTATAACGTAAATGAACTATTCCGACCACTGAGCCAAAAATGTTACCCCCAGAAACATTTTTGGTTGCAAATTAAACTCACCATTCCTTAATAATCAGAGGATTATCTCTGTTTTATCTGACCCATTAACTCAGATCTCAGCAGATTAAATGAATATGTGTGTTTCACCTCTCTCATCATCTGGTGCAGATTGTGCTCCAGCACGTAAAGATGGTCGTCTGGTTTCGGTTTCTCTGGAGAACCTCGCTGGTTCTTCTTCTCACTCGTGGAGTGGCACAGAGAGATGGAGAGTTGGAGACCTACAAAAAATGATCACATGAAGAAATAAGATATGAAAACATTTGTTTCATGGCTATGTATAAAATGAAAAATGAAATATCTAGTCACAGAGATGCAGGAGTGTCAGATTTAGTTTCCTACATTGGTGCTGACGAAAGAGATTTACCTGGAAAAGGCTGTGAGATGATCTGATTCTTCACAACGATGTGAGGGATCTGAGATTTGATCTGAACAGCTTCTCTGGACAGCTGTGCAAAAATCTCCTTACAGAGCAGGACGTTTTGAGCCGCTTCGAGCTTCACGTGCCACGGCTGAGCTCCTGCACAGAGAGAAAAATCATCATTTAATCAATAAAACCTGCACCAGGGGTTTGTTCCTCATCAGATGCTGCATCAAACCTCACCAGCTTTGGTTTTCAGAGGCCTCCTGAACAGGTTGACGGTTCCCAAATCACCGATATCTGGAGCTTGTTTTTGGATGGATACCTAAAGAAACAGTCGTAAATACCTAAACATGTTCTTCACATCTTTTCGTCATTAATAGATGGTGTAAAAAAACCTCAAAGATGAAGTCTGTTGTCTGATTGTGGAGCTGCATTTTCTTGTTTCCTTCTCACCTTGATGTAAGCTGATCCCTCCAAATCACTGGGGATCTGGACATCGAGGGGGCAGTAATCCTCGGGGATCTTTTTGTCCAGATCAATGTCTGTGTTCTTGATCACCTCGAAGGTGCCGTGGTGAGGAAACAGAGAACCTACAAGAGTAAAAAGTCAGAATATGAGAATTCCAGGTATAAGAACAAGTTAAAATGGTCATTTCATTAGTTTGCAGGATGTAATACCTGCGCTTCTGTAGCTGAGGTCTCCAAGGATTTTGTCTCCCACTTTACGCAGTTTCCACTGTGAGCGAAGTCGCAGCAGCTCCGAGTTGAAGTCCCTCTGCCTCCTGTTTTCCTGGTTTTCTGTCACTGACTTATTGAGCTTCTCTGCTCCTTTCAGGAGGAGCTGAGCTGCTGTGCCCAAAGATTTCTTTTTGCTGATCAACTGGAACACCTGTGGAGTCTGTGTGAGACAGAAAGAGCCACAAAATATGTAAAAATGACAGATAGCAGCTATAATAAGCAACAGAAATGTTTCATGTGTTTACCTTGCTGGCAGCTGGATCCTGAGAGACTGGATCCAGAGCCATGTATTTCTTCTCCTTCACCACACTGAGCACATCATAGAGGACGCACATCTCAGTCAGGGCACTGCGCAGGTTGTTACGCACCGAGTCCCAGGGCCAAAGAGACGGCTGGAACTTTACTGTGCCTGTGAAAATAAAAACATGGATCACAATCTGACAAACAGATAAAAAAATCTTTAAGGGGTGGGCTTTACTTTGAGTCAATCTACCTAAAATCTGAATCTGTTATCATTTAATGTGTCTGTATCTTGGTTTTTAATCAAGCCTTAAACTTTCTTTGTGTTTTTTGCATGCAGTTTAAAATAAAAGGGATTAAATTGTTTGTGAGAAGTTATGAAAATTCTTGTTTGTTTACATTAACTTGTGATGGATAAGTAGAGGACTCTTGATTTTTATTTCAACCCTTCAGTTTGAATTGAGCTGGATTATTATCATGTTTATTATGTGCTTTTATGTCTCCCCCGAAAAAAAATTCCTCCCACACCACCAAATACGTTATTTTAGACTCAAAACTGGTTCATAGAAATGTTAGTTTGAGGTTTGTGTCCCTGTGATACCTTCTTCTTCCTCTTGCTCCTGCTTGCCCCACTCCCTGTCCCTGGGTTCTCCCTCGGCCCCCTCCCCTTCAGAATCAGATTCCTGGCTGAAGTCGATTCTTTGGGCCAACTTCGCCAGGTTCTGGGACATGGACAGAGGAGGGACATATGTCTCTGTTCCATCCAGAGCCACTTCCTGCACCTGTTTCTCACAGGAGGACTCAATGCTGACCCGCACTGGTGGACCACCTGACATGATGGCGATGCTGGGAGACAAAGGGAAATACAAACATCAACATGTCTGAAGGTTTAAACTGCAAATACTATAATTTAAGCAAATCATTGTGTTTTCTTTCTAGTAAAATCTGTCTTATTTTCCTTAATTTGAGCTACTTTCTACGGTGGATTCCAGGAAAATGTCTTATTTCAAGTTATTTAAACACAAAAATTAGGTCTGAATTGCTTGTAACAGCAACTGGTGATACCACCTGACATGATGGTTGTGCTGGAAGACAAAGGGCGATACAAACATCAACAACTGAAAGTTTACACTGCAAAAATTGAGATCTTAACAAGTCATTATGTCTTATTTGTAGTAAAAATTGTCCTATTATTGAGATATGAGCTACATTCTACCGTTAATTCCATGGAAATTTCTTATTTCAAGTTATTTAAGGACAAAAATGAGGTCTGGATTGCTCCTAACAGCTGAAAAAAAACTGCCAATGGGATAAGGAAAAAAGTTTCTTGTACTAAGCCATCTTTATTTTTCTAATCCTATCTGCACATTTTTTTGACTTGTTACAAGCAATTCAGACCTCAATTTCGTCCTTAAATAACTTGAAATAAGACATTTTTATGACCTGGTTTGGTGAATGTGGCTCAGATCAAGAAAAATAAGACAACAATAAATACAAATAAGACATAATGACTTGCTTAGACTTCAGTTTTTGCAGTGGAGAATCCAAACTGTACATAAGATAAGATAAGATAAGATAAGATAAGATAAACCTTTATTAGTCCCACAGGGGGAAATTTCAGCTTTACAGCAGCAGCAGGATACAAAAGAAACATAGAAAGATTTACAAATGAAACTATAGGTAATAAGAATAAAATAGACAATAAACATAAATACAATTCAATTAACAAGATTTACATATGTAAAAAATCTGAAACAATATATACCACATGGGTATAGCGTCAAACACACATTCAGGTAGACTTAATAACAAGGTACGTCAAATAAATCTGGGTAAATAGAATAAATAAAAAGTGATAATTAGGTTTTAGATAAGTGTATTGAATGTAATATTGAAAAGATAGTATGAATTGGACACTGTTCTGCCTGAAAGTAGCCTCAGGATTATCATATTCTGTTACTAGTTGGTACTTAAAGCTATAATGCACTAGTTGTTTAGCGTTTAAATAATCTAACTTCCAAATAACAGTGAATAATCTGCAAAATAAACTCAACTTCTGACTGAATGACTGACTTTCACAGTGTATTGTTAGCTTGTTAGCCTAGCTCGGACATAGCAGACGCTGCATTTTTACTGAAACCAACTGACAAATCAAGACCCCAGTTACAGAATAACAACATAATTAGAAAGCCACTCATTTACATGTGTGTATATTACCTGTTAATCCCAATAAAGTCACAAGAATGGGCGATTTTCCAATGAATAAGTGATCTATTTTCCTCTAACACGGTAAACGGTTCATTCTACGCTTTTAACGTTCGGTTGATAAAACTCTGCTGCCCCCTGGCGACGTGGTGAGGAAACCCCGGAGCAATTTTAACTCTAATATAACTAGGGGTGAAAGGAAGCCTGTCCATAGACTGTATATACAGTCAATGAGCCTGTCCAGTACTGAGCATGGACATAATATAGAGATCTCTAAAATATATATTTAGATGGTGGACCAAGTAGGGAGAGACCAGGATCTTTGGCTACTTTAGTTTTGAAAATGCCACCAAGAGATGGATAAGGTTTGTCACGCCAATACGACCATCATTTGTCTGAAATTGATTTCTGTGTCCCCCTTTTTATTTATTTATTTATTTCTTGAGGGGTTTGGTCTTTGTAAAATTATAAGAATTTAAAAAAAAAAAAAAAAAAAAAAAANATCAAGCAAATAGTGTACACTTTCTGCATATATGTCTTTTCGTACTTTTCATACAAAAACAAAAACAGACACACACACAAAAAAAAAAAAGTAATAATAATAATAATAATAATAATAATAATAATAATAAAATTGTGATGGTTTGCAACATCCAAAGAAATTTCTTTTGCAATCGATGTGTAGGTCGGGAAGAACCATTTGTATACATCACAATAAGGTACATAAAATAAAATAAAAACAACAAGGAACATCACACAGAACAAAACAGAACAAATCCCACCCACCCCAGTTCCCCATGTGGCTCTCTATCTGTTTTCTTTCGTTACATTAGGTCGCTTGTTCAAACATTAATATATATCAATTTTTTCCATTTTAAGTTGGTCTAGGAAGAACTGTCGCTCCGCAAACATTTTGCTCCAGCGAGGGTACAAATGACACAATTTTAATGTAAACTCCCTTTGTTTCTTTTGTTCCTAGTTTGGTTTCTTGTGTGAGAGGTAGACATATGTGGATGTTAAATGAATATTTTGAATGTAAACAGAGATAATGAATGTGTACAAAATTTTGTGAGAAAGGTCAGAGAAGAAGATGTGTAAAATTCTACATATGTGTAATATATCCAAAACTGGAAAAGTACTGTGAAAAAGAAATGTTTAATTGTATGTCAAAGAAATTATCTTTTTGGTCAAAAAATAAAGAATTACAAAAAAAAGAAAATGCCACCAAGTTCTTTTGCTATACAGGACCAGAACCGCGGTATGTAAAGATGGTGTTCTCCCGTCTTTTCAGCAACTAAAACTTCAGTTTGACCCAAATAAGTCTCCAATAGTTTTAATACCTCTAAACGTCCAGAGCTCAAACACTGATTTATCTCAAATTTTGATATCTTGTCTCCAATTTTTCACTTTTTATCTAAAAATTTTGATTTTCTCCCTCATGATTTCAACTTTTCATCTCAAAGTTCTGATATTCTATCTAAAAAATGTCTTATTTTCCTTAATTTGAGCTACTTTCTACTGTGGATTCCAGGAAAATGTCTTACTTCAAGTTATGTAAAGACAAAAATAGGGTCTGAATTGCTGTTACAAGCAATTCAGACCTCATTTTTGTCCTTATATAGCTTGAAATAAGACATTTTTATGACACGGTCTGGTGAATGTGGCTCAAATCAAGAAAAATAAGACAATTTTAACGACAAACAAGACATAATTACTTGCTTAGACTTCAGTTTTTGCAGTGTAGAGTCCAAATTGAACATAGGAGCTTAAAACCACATACAGACAGACTTAATAACAAGGTATGTAGTATAAATCTGGGTATATAAGATAAAAAAAATAGGTGAAAACTGGGTTTGGAAGTTATACTCTATCTCATATTTTGATCCTGTCTCAAATTTTAACTCTTGATATCAGCTTTTTATTAAAAAAAAACCTGATATTCCATCTCAAATTTTGACTTTTTAAGTAACAGTTTTGACGTTTTATCTCAAAATTTACAGACAATAGGGGCAAAAAAAAAAAATTAAAATTTTTTTCTAGTTTTTTTTTTTTTTTTNCCACCTGACATGGAAATTGTTCCAGTCACCAATGAAGTGAAAAAACCTTTTTTATCAGTATTTCAGAGAAATCTACAAACTTTTCCACTTGTTCACAAATGTCATTTGGGCTCCTCTGGCTGATGCAGTTTCCTGTTTCCTGTTTTATTCTCTTCACTTTAAAATAAAAGTCTAATGTTACGGTTGCACCACCCTGACATTTGACAAGGTGAAAATTACGGGACAAAAGTTTTTTACATTTCTCAACAGCTTTAAAATTCTTTTTATTTGCAAAGAATGTTTTATTTAAAAAGGTTCAAGCATAAAATAATGCCACTGTATTTTTAATTTCCATTTACAATAACTGACATTCAATTTTTAGAGTTTAATTACTTTGGATACTTGTCAGGACGGTTGCACCACCTGACATTTTGGGGGTTTGAGGAACCAAAAAACAAAAACATGTTATATTTTAATAGTTTAAAGATGTGTTCAAATAACACAGGTTTCATAGAATAAAGAAATACATGTGATGAAATATTCAATTCATGATGGAAGGAAATATTGCACTCGGACACAAAAAAGGGACGTCACGTCATTGACCAATATATCTATTTGTGGTTTTGGATGCTGTAAATTTGAGTTAAACTGTTCATGACATTTTAATTTGCTTATTATTGTTTTTCTTGCTTCTTGTGACTGCTTTTTGCTGATGTTAGCCACTTTTTACTCCTTATTGCCACTTTTGCACCATTTTTTTGCTACTTTATGACTACTTTATAAGTTTTCTCACTATGCTCTTGCCAATTTAGGACGTGGAAAAAATGTATCCTGTTTTCTGACACATTTCAGGTTCAACAAATATTGCACTGTCTGCGATTAGTATATTGCAAAAGGCCATATTGCGACTTAATCTAATTTGAAATTTATTGCCCAGCCCTAAACATGAAAACTCATATTGAGCAAGCTGATAAATACTTAGACATAACAGACAAAGCATTAAACTTAGTGACAAGAAATATGAAAATATTTCCACAGAGTTTTTTGTCAAGAGTTTTATGTAAGTGTGATCTTATTTGGAGTTTTCTGCTCTTACTTTACAGAAAGAAATTTTTAACATGCGTTGCCCCTTTCCACTTTTTCCACATCACACATGTTACATTGATTTTCAGGTGCGGGAGCAGCAGCGGTACATCGCTCTACACATTCGCCAAGAGGTTGAGCAGAGGCGGCAGAGAGAGCTGGAGAAACTGGGAGAGGAGCTGAGGTCGGACTGGGAGCGACAGCAGAGGGAAAAACTCGACACGCTGCAGAAACTTTACCAAGAGAGCCTCCTGCTTCTCGGACAGGGTCACAGGAGCGCTAAAGAAAATGTAAGACGACATGAAGTGAAGAGAAAGACAATTTTATCTGTTAATGAAGCTGTGTGGAAAATCATTCTCATTATTTTGTTTCTGCACACAGGAGCTGGACTCAGCAGCCATCGCTCAGAGGGAGGAGGAGAATCAGGTCAAAGCAGTGGAGCGTCACAGAGAAGCCTTAAAGGAGCTGAAGTTACAGAAACTTAAAGACTGTGAGAGGCAAAGCAGGTCAGCAGCGTCACAGACATTTGCACGAAAGATATTGACTGAAAGTGACAATGGTGTTTGCTATATTTTAAGTCTTTTGCTCTTTTTCTGTAGGTTAATTAATGCCAGGAAGAAAGCTTTACAGGCAGAAAAAGAGAGATCAGCAAAAGTGGCCAGCCTCCCACCACCACCACCAAACCCCATACAGGTAATATTTGCAGTACCATCATGTTCAAGTCAAAATTTTAAGCACAAGAAAAAGCCAAATTAAAGGTCTTTGCACACTGAGTCCGTTTCTGTCGTCCGAGATTTCTGCACATTGTAAAAGAAATTCGATCCCATGTTATTTCTATCATCTTTACTCCCTGACAACGGAACTTTTGGCCGTTGTTATTTTTGGAAAAGGTTTGATTTTCTGCATCTTTTCAGGTCGTTTCCAGGGCTGTTTGACCGTTCAGGGACACCGTAGGCTGATTGCAACATTATATTTTCACATTTACAGACACATTTTGTGTAATTTTGGGCTGAGTTTAGATGATGAATGAAGACTTGAATGTGTTTCACGTGTGTGTGTCTGCCTCTGTCAGCTCAAGAGCTCAAGATGAATCGAGAATTTGTTTTTGTTTTTTTTGTGGTCCTAGTAAAGCTAGACGTGAATCAAACTCGTCCACTAATATCCTGAGATAAACCTGAAAGCTATCGGGATAATTCAGCAGCCAGTGACTTATTTTCTTCTCTCACATTGTGAAAGAACTACACGATCATGATCACAGCTTGGTGATGATTCCATTTCTTCCATTTCTTCGCAATAAAAAGTAAAATAAACAGATGGGATTCAGTGTGCAAGGTGTCTGTACGTGACTTTTTTTTTGGATTATGGATCTGAAAAACACATCTGAGAAAAAAAACAGAGTTAGTGTGCAAAGGCCTTAACTCTTTCACTTCTTTTTTTCTAGAACATTGATTCAAAGACGTGTCATGTTGTGAGGAAATCAGATGTGAGTGCGTTTGGTAGCACACATTACCACATGCCTGAAAGCACAGTGGACAGAGAGGAAGAGACAATACAGGTGAGAACACTGACAAAACCTCATATTTTGTTAGTTGTGCACAGTTCAGGTCTAATGTTTTTACGTGTCCACAGTCTGATGCGCGTGAGGAGGCTGAGCTGGAAGCGAGGAGGCTGGAGGACTTACAGAGGGAGAAGCAGAGGAGGAGAGAGGAGCAGCTGGAGAGGGCTCGTCTCAGGGGGAAACAGGCTTTGAGGAAGGAACATCTAGTGCAGGTGAAACTACAAGACTTTAAAATCATCACCAGGATCATAAAAAGATAAGGAGAGAAAGTTAAGTCCTGCCTCTTGTGCCTGATCTGTTTGTTCACCTCCTTTAGGATCGTGAGCGCCTCCTTGTTGAACTGGAGCACATGCAGCAGACAGATCTGCTGAGGAGGAGACAGCAGGTGGCGCACATGCCTCCTCAGATCTTTCAGCCTCTTTACAAACGTCAGGAGATGAGGGAGGACTTCCAGAGGGAGATGGAGTTTGCCTTTGAGGACATGTACACTGGAGAGAGAAGTAAGATCATTTCTCAAATCCTGGATACTCTAGCGAGAGGTGAAGCGAATTCAAACCTTGACTGTGTCTCGTGTCAGGAGTGAAAGGAGACCTGGTGGTTCAGCTGGTACCGGAGCCTCTGCCAGCTTTGTCCACAGGCAGCCAGGACCAAGAGCTGGACGTCACACAGGATGAAATCACCGTGACTGGAACAGAAAACACACAGAGAGAAGCTGAGAGCGAGGAGCAAGAAACATCTGCTCAAGGTGGAGACAAAAAAACAGACATGAGGAAATCTTTACTGAAAAATATTGTCTAAATTCCCCCTTGAACCCGATCTGGATCTTTATTTTGAAAGTTTACAGAACTATAACTGCATGTTGTGGTTTTTTGTGGGTCTGTTCTTGCAGAAATACCCTCCGGACCTCCTCCCAGACGAGCGTTGAGAAAACTCCTGGATCGTATCCGGAGCCAGAGGAACCAGTGGACGGAGCAGAACAGTTCTGTCCCTGCGGCAGATTCACCGCCAGGCCTCACAGATCAGATCCCAGAACGAGACTCAACCATCGACACAGGATCTCTGACCAGTGAGGAGAAAGGAAACCTGTCCCCCGTCCACCACCCTGAGCCTGACAGCCCAAAATCAGGTTATTAGCTCTCTGCAACCCTTTGAACATGATTATTTGTTTTATATCTTAGATCAAACCCACATCTAGTTTCTTTCTTTACATCCTCTAATTCACACTCATTTATCTTTACTTTTGTACGTTACATAAAAATAATGATAACTGTTGTTTCATATTCGTTGGATCTTGTGTCCAAAGTTTGGTATTTGAGGGACACACTTCTTAGTTCAAATTTTAATTTTTACTTCTTGTGAGATAAAACTAATTTAGTGTTTTCTTGTATTTTACTCAACAGCAGAATCAGCCGAAGCAGAAACTTCACATCCTGATGGACTTTTCAGCAGAATCCAAGAGTTTGAAGAAGAACGAAAGAAAAGGGTTTGTTTCTAATCGACTGAAGATTTTCACGTAAAAATCAGCGCTACGTATTTCTAATCACAGGAAACTTAATGGACAAATTCAGTGGCTGTAAAATCTCATTTGATGAGGACTAACCATAGAAGTAAACAGTTTGCTGTTAAACAGATTATTACAGGAAGTTAAGTCACTCTTGTTTTCAAGAGGCTGGAAGTAAGTTTGACTTTTTTTTATTGTGTTACTCCATCAACATGTAAAAAAGGGAAAAAAAAGGGATGATTATAGACATATAGACGGGCATAAAGTACGCACAAAAAAGTAAATATCAACAAATGATTACACTTGGTTGGTTCAGAAATCTAAACAGGAGCATGAAAAACTTTTTTAATTTCTATGTTAATAAGCGTCTACATTTATAAACACCCATAAAAAAATCTGTTGTTTGATTGTAATATAGTTATCACTTATAATCTTTGTCCATCAGCAAAATTTAAGTCAAATAGAACATTATTCTATCAGTGAAAATAAAAAACTCATTTAATCAAATCAAATAAATCCTCATTTATAAAATCTTGACCTTCATCAGAAATAATCACTGATTTGTTTAATCCTGCTTAAAGTATGAAAACATGACTGAAATATTTTAATCTATTAAAATTTTATTTCATGGTGTATGAAAACAAAAGGAGACAGACTGTTTGGTCCAGCCCTATAAAGTAACTTGTTTTTCTAATTTTTATGTGATTTAATTTAAGATATTAGAAAATAAATCACTGGTATGTATTTACATTTTTGAGGCGCCTCGTTCCTGCTCCTATTCTGTGATTGGTCAGTGTTTAAGGACACAGGTGCTTCTTATTATTTAATCAGTCCAGGTTTTGTCTGAAGAGGTCGTGTCGAGCAGAGTGACTAAAATCTTTGAACAAGACACCAACTGTCTTTTTCTGTGTCCACGCTTTGTTTTTTCGGTCTACATTGGTCTGTTTTTAAAAAAAACAACAAATTTAAAAACATTTGCTTTGTTCACTGTTGTAGAGAAGAATCAAAAATCAGGTCAATGGTAGAAAAATGGTTGCCAGTGGATAAAGCAGCTTTTTTTCTTTCCCAGCAGAGTCCTGGAGTTCCTATGAAGAAGGGTAAAGCTCTGAATAATGTGTTTCACAGAAGCAGGTGGAGAAGCTTGAGAATCTTTTACTTGATTTGGTTCAAGAGCTGAATAGATTTCATTATTCAGGCACCGGAGTTTTAACTTTTTTACTGTTTTTTAACACCAGCTTGAATGCAGCTGATATCACAAATGTCTTAGATGGTGTTTGCCTGAAAATTATGTGAAACTTTGCAGCAATTGTCTGTTGACTGATGTTATTTTTTCAGGAGGAGGAGCAGGAGAGGGAGAAGCAGAAGCAGCTGGTTTTGCTCCAGGAGTTGGAGGAGCAAAAAGCCAAACTGGAGCAGATGCTGCTGGAGGCTCAGAGAGAGAAAGAACATCTGAAGGCAGCTGTGACCCAGGGGGCATCTGTTAGGCCACCGGAAGTCTTCATTACACCACCAGAAGTGACCCCCCAGGACCAGGACTCTACATCTGTCTCTCCTGAACCAGTCACAGAGGTTAGGGCTTTTGTTAGGTCTCAGGTTTGACAGTTTCTTAGAGTTTTATAACATGTTTCATCCCTGTTAATCATCTCACTGTTCGTTAAGTGATGAATAAATGTAACTTCTATCGCTCCACTCTGCAGACGGCGCCCCCTACAGGTGAAAATGGTCACACCAGCAGAATACGAGAGTACCAGCAGAGGCTGCTTGAACAAAACAGGTTTGTTTGAGCAAGAACACAATCTACATTTACAATCACATCTTTCTTAAAATTGTCTAAAACCTCAATATCTCATCATAGGATTCACCAGAGATCGGTACAAGTGGCTCGCCAGCGCCTCGAGGAATACCAGCGAGCTCTACAAATCCGTCACAACATGACAGCTGCATCCTTGTCAGCACTTGCTCCCTCACACGTTGCTGCTTCTGTGCAACCTCCAGCTCCCCTTCAGCCGCCCACAGCTCCTGGAGACTCTGTAAACATCTGCTCTAAACCTCAGACCTCTGTGGAAGTTCCCACCAGAGAGTCTGAGACGCTGCCGTCACCTCCGCATCTCACCGGCTCCAGTTTGAGGATCAGCCCCAGGTCGCTGTCCGGTGAAGAGGAACCTGTTTGTTCAGCAGACCAAAGACGAGTTGTCACCGCCTGGTTGACCGACAGCATCATGGAGAGAGCAACGAGGCATCTCACAGAGCGAGAGAGGCCGTCTACTATCACCACAGAGCCAGCGCCCGTTAAATCAGTCACAACACTCCAATCGACCTCTGACACTCTTCAAAAAAACGCAGAAGAAGCAGCTCCTCACTTCTCCAGCCACAAAGAACAGCATGAGGACCTGGAGAGGCAGAGACGAGAGCTGCAGGAGGTTCAGAGACGGTTTCTGGAGCAGAGGGAGTCATTGGCGCAGCAGCAGAGACAGAAGGAGGAGAGGGAGCAGATGAGGAGACAGAAGGAGACGCTACAAGCTCTGATTCAAACAGATACACAAGTAAGTTATGGTGATTAAGACACAGCAAAGCAGGGGTTCCCAACTTTTTCCAACTCAGGGCACACTTTTAAGTCTCAAAAATTTTCACAGCCCACCTCTGACCCCATAACTATGGAGGCCATGTGATGCCTTCTCAGGGCACTTTTTAAAAATATATTAGTATCTGAGTATGTTTGACCTTTGGGATATCAAACCAGCAGGCAGGAGTGAAAAAAAAACCAACTTACCTCTAAACGACTGGCATTTGCAAACTATTCATCCAATCCAAAACCTGAAAAACTGGCAAAATTGTCCGATTCTCAAGTTTCCCAGGGTACCTGAATGCATCATTAGTGCCATCAACAACATACATTAACAGAGTGGATAAGAGAAGTTGATCCTCATGTCCTCTTTAAATATTTTACCAAAAATCCACTGTTTGCTCGAGTTAAATTCTGTAAAATACACAATATTTAGTTTTCCTACTTTCACCAAGCCTTAAATGATGAATATACACCACGTAATTTCCATTAAAAAAATTATTTGTGTTTTGCCTGAACCCACAGAGGAGCAGGATTTCAGGCCACAGTGAGAAAAATTAGTGACAGCAGCAAAAAACAATGCCTGCAAACTGCTTGGTATCCCAAGGGTTAAAATCCTTTTAAATGTGACTGAGTTTTAACATTTAAAACATTATTCTGTATGTTTTTAAATCATGTAAATACCCCACACTCACACACTAACACACTAAAATCAAACCATTTTGGAGATGATTAGGCGACCCACTTGCAATACCTTTGTGCCCCACAGTTTGGGAAGCACTGCAGTTAAGTTTTCTACACTTTAACATGTTTTTGTTCTCACCTGCAGCCGGGTTCAGGTGCTGCCAGTGAAGCGTTAACTTCAGAGGATGTCAGTCAAACCCGACTCCAGATACTGTCGTCTCTGCTGAGAGCGATAGAGGAGAGTAACAGAGGAACTTTATCACGCCTGGAGGAAGATCCTGAGGAGGAAAATCGCTCTAATCAACTTCCTGTGTCTGAGAACAGAGAGACAGGTGAGAAACATTTAAATATAAAACTACGACTCACACGCAAAGTCTAAATCAGGGATGTCCAAACTAAGGCCCTGGGACCAATTGTGGCCCTTTGTCTATTTTCATGCGGCCCCCAGCTTTTATCTTACTCTGTATTAATTTGGTCACTTAATTAAACTTGTTCCAGTTGTGTACATTTACAGTTTCTATCAAGTGCTTGAAGAAAACCATAATATATCTGGTAATGTCTCTCAAAGATTTGGATTGTGCATAGGCGACTTAAAAAAAAATTAAAGCTCTGTACAATCTGAAAAAACTCAACTCTTACAGCAGACATGTTAGATTTTATTTGGTATGATGCAAAAATGTGCTTTTTGAGTCGTTTGAAATTCACAGCAAAAAAAATGAGAGGACAAAAGACTGAATTAAAGTTATGAGATCCTGCCATGAAAACTTATGACATATTTTCCAGGGTTTTGTTTTATCTCATGGGTCTGCAATGACAGCACAAGCATGTTTGACTTAACTAGGAGACTGTTTTTTTTTTTTTTTTTTTTTAGAAACCACTAAAAATAAATAGCTCTGTCCGTGCAAGCTGACGGTCTTTGGTCATTTTCACAATCTGCTATGCATCTTTTTGGGAAAAAAGTATGGACATCCCTGGTCTAAACCATCACATAATAAGTTTTAAATTGTCATTTCAGAGCTCATCTCTCAGAGTGATGTTCCTGAAGAACCTCCCACATCGTCCGTCCTTCCTCCCGTGTTTCCCCCTCGAGCAGCGAAGCCCCCAGTGACCCGCGTGCGCCCGGCCATCATGCAGATAATGACCGAACAACACGAGCTCAGTGCAATTCAAGAGGTGGAGACGCCCGTCAACATCAGTCTGCTCACAGGTCAGCTCAGCCTCACAAACACCTGATTTACAAAGATAAAAACTATAAAAAGCAGGATCAGCTGATGAGATCATCTCTGTTTGTTGTCTCCAGGTCTAGAAGAGAACGTGAAGGTTCCTTTAGAAGAAGCAGGCTGGGATCCACAGGAAGGATCAGAATCATCTCTTGTATCTGACAGAAGTCTGCAAACACCGTCTTTGTCCAGCAGAGGGCAGCAAACACCTGAGAGCTGGAGAGAGAAGCTGCTGACGGGAGCAGGGACGTCTCCTCAACCTTCAGAGTCTGGTGAGTAGAGGAGGGGGGCAGACTTTATGAAAAAGTTTAATTTATAAGCACTTCATTAGCTGCGCTTTTATTAAACCATGTCGCAAAATAAGAGCAATATACCTGAAGTTTGGATAAAGCAAAGTTGCACTTTCCTGGTGTTTCCATTTTGGCTACACTGCAAAAACTGAAATCTAAGCAAATGTGAAAAATTATGTCTTATTCATAGTGAAAAAATGTCATATTGTACTTGATATGAGCCACATTCACCAGACCAGTCAATAAAAATGTCTTATTCTAAGTCATTTAAAGACAAAAATCATGTCTGAATTGCTTGGAACAAGTCAAAAAAATCTGCCAACAGAGTAAGAAAAATATCATTAAGTTTCTTGAAATTAGAACTATGTCTTAATACAAGAAACTTTTCTTTTTTACTTCATTTGCAGATTTTTTTTCCTTGTTACAAGCAATTCAGGCACTTTTGTCCTTAAATAACTTGAAAAAAGACATTTTTATTGACTGGTCTGGTGGATGTGGTCTTGTATCAAGTCAAAAAAGACACTTTTTAAACTAGAAATAAGTGCTTGCTTAGATTTCTGTTTTTGCAGTATAGAATTGCACACAACTTGAGTAAAAGCTTGAGATTTTGGTTGCACTTTACTGACAGACTTCTATTAGGAAACTTCTGAAAACCATCTCATGAGAGCGTAAAACCTTTTTATCCAAATTTTAGAAGTTTACATTACCATTTTTTCTCAGGATATTTAGGTTTTGTGCAATTCTTGGTGTAATGAAAGCATCTCATGTGACGTTGTTTTGCAGATTCAGTCTTGAGGATGATCTCACCACTTTCCTCTGACTCTGGAAGAGGAGCCGACGTCTCTGCTGCTGCAGCCACCGGCTTCAGATCCTCCACCGAGGTAAACAGGCCAGTTAGAGACGCAGCACAATATATGAATAACTCAGAGGAGGTTTAACAGAGTCACAGGGGAAAGAAAAGATCATTAATACTGCAGAACGATACTCTCAAAGTTTTGTCTTGTTGAGTTCCCTCTGAGGTTCACGTGTCGTGGATCAATGATGAAAAATAGCCAAATCTGAGCTCAGGCAAACTGTGCACGAGCCGTGATTATGCTTGAGAAGCTTTTATGGTTTTGTCTGTCTGTTTGTGTAAGTGTGAGTGTGTCTGTCTGTTTGAGTGTGTGTGTGAGTGTGTGTAAGTTTATATTACTTAGCTGAGCTGTGATGTAAATTTATCAACCCTGAAGTGTATTAAATTAAAATACATTTCATGATGGTTTCTACACTTGAACTGAGCTCACAAAGATAATACATGCTTTTGTGTGTCCTTCTCTTCTGCTATGTCCTTAACTTTCTCATATGTCGTGTGTGTGTGTGTGTGTGTGTCAGTCTGCACACAGGCCTCCTGACTCCGACTGCCTCTCCTCCACCACCATCTCCACCGGCAGCTACATCACCACCGACCCTGAGCAAAACCTAAACAGTGGTGAGTGAAATTAGATTAAATCACAGTTTTCTAAACGCAGACAGTGAAATATTTCTTTAACCTCAAATGTGTTGAAACACCAGATTCACATTTTTTTGTAGTAGATGTTTAATGCTCTACACCAGAGTTACTCAACCAAAGACACAAATTGTTGAAAACTATCTTTGCGAGAGGAATAATCTAAGTGGTGAGAAGTGTCAAACAACAAGAAGTGGCAATGAAAGCAAGTTTTAGGTGGCAAAAATGATCAAAAAGCTAGAAAAAATGGCAAGAAAATGGGGAAAAACTTAGAAAATAGCCCAAAAAAAGTCCAAATGTGCAAAAATCAATTAGAGGAATAGTTAAAGTGACTCAAATGGGCAAAAAGAAGTCACAAGATGCAGAAAATACTTCATGCTGTAATTAATGTCAGTGTTAATTTCCAAAAATGTTTGATACACATAACACATAAGACAGAAAACCCCAAACCCCAAAATAATTGCAAAATAATTATTAAATGAACAATTTTTTCTACAATGGAGTATTAGGGCCACATTAAGATTTTTTTTTTCGCTTCATATTTTACTATGAGATTAAAGTCCAATTAAACTATTTTACTATGAGACTAAAGTCTAATTTAATTATTTTACTATGAGATTAAAGTCTAATTGAATTATTTTACTATGAGATTAAAGTCTAATTTAATTATTTTACTATGAGATTAAAGTCTAATTTAATTATTTTACTATGAGATTAAAGTCGAATTTAATTATTTTACTATGAGAATAAAGTCAAATTTAATTATTTTACTATGAGAATAAAGTCAAATTTAATTATTTTACTACGAGAATAAAGTCGAAGTAAAGTCGTATTGGAAGTAGGTAAAGAAACAATCAAATCAGAAGAAGAAAGATAAGTATGAATTGAGGATTAGTGTTGCATTTAGAAGGTAAGATTAAACATTTATTAAAATGTTCTGCTCACTGAGCATACCCAGTTTTTCAGTCGTCTACAGACTTTATCATCGTAGTAAACTATGTCCTTAATTTTGACTTTAAACTTGTAGTAAAATAATTAATTTCACTTTAATCTCGTAGTAAAATATGAAGTAAAAAAATAAAAAAATTCTTGATGCTGCCCAAAGTGATTCTTTTTTTTTTTTTTTTTTTTCCTTTTATTTTTATTGGAAAAAATTAGCATAACAATCAGGAATACAATTCACCTTTTTTCTTTTTCTTCTTTTTCCAAATCTACATATGTATACATATATGTAAGTGGGAATACCAAAACATATTCAGATTTACACAAATATGAATAAACTTACACATACACTTACACAGCAAGGAATAACTGTAAAGAACTATAAGTCCCAAAGTTATTCTTAATGTGGCCCTAACACTCCGTCTCCGTCTTATGATTTATTTATTTTTTGACTGGAGCAAGAATATCTAACAGGCAAAAATATATATATAACAGGTATCTATAAAATTGGATATTGCCAAACAATGTCACTTTAACAAAACAATAACAAATTAAATATTGATAGAACAACTGAAGGTAAATTCAGCCACAAGAAACTTACTTGAATTAATTTTCTTTGTTGACATGTGAAACAAAAAGCTGGAGGTGTTTATGCGCACTTTTAAAAATGTGTGCAAACAGTCTTTTGTCATACTTAACATACTTGGTCTTAAGTTTAATTCAGTGACATTAAAAAAGTCTTAAAAAGCCTTAAATTTGACTCCCTGAAACCTCCAGGAACCTTGTAAAAGTTTCTTCTTCACAAAAATACTCAAGTAAAAGTAAAAAGTGTCACCATTTGTCAACAATTTGTCTTAAGTTACTTAGATAAATGTAGCATGTAGCTTGAAAAATGATGTTTACCAGCTTCTCTCTCTACTTCCTAATGAATAACTCTGCCTCTGTGCTTCAGTATCATATGTTTTTTTCCTGCCTGTATGAAACCCTGATGTCATATAAACCTCCCCCTCTCTCCTCTTTTAGATAAATCTCCATCCTTCAAGTATTTCGCAGACAGAGGAGAATCAGCAGGTTTACTCGTCTCCTCTCCTCCGTCAGACCAGAGCGTCTGTGTCGTCGAGCGCTCGGCTTCAGCTCGTCCTGGACCAACGATAGAGTCTGTGTTTAACGACAGCAGCATCCAGTGCATCATCGACAGATACACACGGGAGCTTAATATCTCACTCAACACCAGCGGGAAAACCACAGGTAAGAGGAAAATCTGCTGCTGCAACATTCAGGTGAACATCAGACAAAAAGGGGTGAATCTGTTTTTCATTTTCCTAAAGTGTGTTTTTTCTTTAATTCTGTTCCTCTGCAGACAGTGAAGGCTCGAGCATGGAAGACCCCGGCCCTTCAGTTTCTCAGCGCTCTCTGGTGAGTGTGTCAGACAGGAGCAGGATCACCTGTTCACCTGGATCTTCAGCTCATCAGTCTCCTGCAGCAGCTCAGGAAACAAACCTGGTCAGTGAAACTTCCACCATCACACCTGTACACTGCAAAAACGGAAATCTAAGCAAGTCATTATGTCTTATTTTTAGTCAAATTTGTTTTACTATTCTTGATTTGAGCCACATTTACTAGACAAGGTCATAAAAATGTCTCATTTCAAGTTTTTTAAGGACAAAAATGAGGCATCAATTGCTTGTAACAAGTAAAAAAAATCTGCCAATGGGAAAAGATAAAAGATTCTTGTTTTAAGACATCTTTCTAATTTCAAGAAACTTCCCGGGCGAATTCATCTTCTCCCATTTTTTTGACTTGTTACGAGCAATTTACACCTCATTTTTGGCTTAAAAAAACTTGAAATAAGACATTTTTATGACCTGGTCTGGTGAATGTGGCTCAAATTAAGAACAATAAGACAATTTTACTTAAAATAAGACAGAATGACTTGCTTAGATTTCCATTTTTGCAGTGATTACACTTTAGTCAGTTATGATTGAATATTGTGATGATTTTGTTGCATTGATTTGGCTACAGGAAAGGATCAATCCAGACCTGGAGAACTCGACCTTGGAGCAGGACTCTTTCAGACCTCTGATTGGTCGGTTAGCAGACCAGTCGTCCTGTCTCACAGTCGACCACAGAGACTCGACCATGGAGCAGCTGGTGGGTCAACCGTCAGCTCACTCCTCTATGATTGGTCAGCTCTCGGTGAGCTTCGATCACGGCGGCTGGGATTCAACTCTGATGCGCATGATTGGTCGCCTCTCGCAGCCGTCCAGCTCTCATTGGCTGAGCGGAGGGCGGGACTTTTATGCAGGTCAGCTGGTCGGGGAGATGCCGTCAGAACAATCGACCACGTGGCTGCACGGGGGTTTGGAGGAGAGCGGGATGAGAGCGCTGGTCGGGGAGCTGGATGAGTCTGCAGGACGGGACAGTGGGAGCTCAGGTACAAGGAAACCTGCTGTTTGTTTATCCAAAATAGAAACAGTCTTTAAGTTTTTTTCTGTAGTTTTTCAGCCTTTAGAAATTTACAACTCCTGAGTTTTACCACAAATCTGATTTATACTTGAGTTGGAAAAGCTCACATCTCCTCATCTCTTGGATTTGCTCCTGTAAGGTGAAAACACTCACGTTGACTTGGGGATTCCCACCGAGGCCAGTGTGCCGTCTCACCCGGCGTTGCCTCCTGAAGCTTCCTCTTACCGCTCCTCTGTGCCGGACGCCGGGGCTCGTTCACAAGAGCAGAGTCTCAGGAACCAAACCAGTTTAATGGACCAGGGCCCAGAGCACACAGGAGGTGAGATACAGGATGATGAAGCTGAAACTGGGGAGTTTCAGGCTTTTTTACTCAAATTATTAAAGATTACTTAAAGGTAGGGTCTGTGGGATTTTCCTGAAAAATAAAATGTCAACTTTTACAGGAATAATTCTGCTCTATTGTCATCTCTGGGCTTCAACTCCTCCTCTGTCTCTATGTTGATGTTTTGGTTGACTCAAGACTTTTTTGGACAGAGAGTAGTTGCGGTGACCAGCCAATCATGTTGCCCACAAGTCTGAAAGTAGGGATGAGTGTTGATAACGTTATCTTTATTTATTTGTGTCCAAAGATCTAGGATCTGGAGACAATGTGCAACATTTTTTTTATCACATTTTCACCATTTTTTATATTTTCTGAAACTTTTTAGGGTTCTCTACAAAATTTTCTTGCTAATTTTTTTTGCTAATTGACCATTTTAATCACTTTTCCCTCTTTTTTTTGTAACTTTTGGACCATTTTGGATACTTTTTGAGTATTTCCAGGTTTTTATTCCAATTTAAACACCAATTTCTGTTGCTTTTTTGCCTCTTTTTACCACCTCGAACTAAGTTTTATTGCTAATCTCTGCTTTTTTGTGCCTCTTTTTACCACTTTTTTATTTTATTTAACCTTTATTTTGCCACAGGTATTAACCCATTGAGCTCGGGATCTCTTTTGCAAGGGTGACCTGTGGCAAAAATGAACTAAAAAGTGACTAAAATGGTGAAAAATTAATGATTAAAAACAGTGGGAGGGAAAAAATGGCAAGAATGTTGGAATGAAACTTGGAAAATAGTCAGTTTGTTGCAAAAAATGGTCCAAAAGAGGCAAAAAAAAGAGTGAAAAGTGTCAATAATGGCTAAAAAGCAAAAAAAATATATACAAAAAAATTTTTGGAACAACCTTTAAAAAATTTAGAAAGAAGTGAAAATTGTGAAAAGTGGTCAAATTTGGGATGAAACTTGGAAAATAGTCTGTTTGTTGCATTAAATGGTGCAAAAGTGGCCAAAAAGAGTGAAAATTGTCAAAAATGTGCAAAAACATCAAAATTTGGCAAGAGAATTGGGAATAAACCCGGAAAATAGTGAGAAGGTATCAAAAATGGACCAAAAGTGGCAAAAAGAAAAAAGAAGGGAAAAGTGACTAAAATGGGCAAAAAGCATCAAAAAAATTTGCAAGAAAATAATGGTGGAAACTTAAAAAAAAATTCAGAAAGTAGCAAAAATTGAGAAAAAAGTGACAAAAACCAGTGGAAAATGGTAAAAAATGGCCATTGTTTACAAAAAATGGCAGGTTGGGGTGAAACTTGGTAAATAGTTTCTTGAAAAAAATGGTCCAAAAGCTCCAAAAAAAGAGTAAATTGGCAAAAACATCAAAATTTGGCAAGAACATTAAGATTTAACCAGGAAAATAGTGAGAGGGCAAGAGGGCAGCAGCACGCATCATAAAACATAACAATATGACAAATTACAACATAAACTTGATAGAAAATGACAGTTTACAATGTGAAAAGTGATTTTACAGAATAAATCAGACTTGGATAGTTTCTTTTGTAAAGGTCGTTTTTAACAGTTTGTCTCTTTGGTTGAGTAACTCTGGTGTGGAACAGAAAACATCTGCTGCGAAAACTGTCGCTGTTTTTTTTTTTTTTACACATTTCAGGTCATAGAAATATTTCACTGTCTGTGATTAGAATATTACAACAGGACATATTGTGATTTAATCAAATTTGCGATTAATTGCTCAAACCTTGTTCATGTAGCTACAGTAACCAAATTCCTGCAGACCCTACCTTTAAGGAAACCTGAAGTGAAAAGACTCAAACGTGTTCATGCAGTTTTTCTTCAGCTTCCAAGAAAGTAAACTGTTTCATTCTGCTCTTTTTTTTCCTCTGTTGTAGTTTTTCCAGACTCTGACTCGTTTCACCCGTTACTGGCGGAGCTGACGCAAAATGAAACAGCCGACCCCTCCATGATCTTTCTCCATCCAGAACAATCTGTGCCACCTGAAGGAGAGTCAGCGAGCAGAGAGAGCAGCATCTCCTCGCCGTCTGAGCGATCTGACGCTCACAACGATCCTTCTGAAGAGTCTGAAGCTTCACCCGAGCGTCTCAGAGCAGAGGAGTCGTCCGGCTGCACGACGACTTCAGAGCATGAATCTTTCTCTCAGCTCCACCTGCAGGATTCTGTCCTCACCGTGTCTCCTACGGCGAGGACAGTGGTGGAGTTAACAGCTCTGAGTCTGACAGATACGTCTGAAGACGCACCGCACAGGGAGGAGGAGGAGGCTGCATCAGCGTGTGTTCCTGACAAAGATTTGGTCCAATTCAGCAACAGATGCATCCAAGAACCAGAGTTAGAGCAGGGGAAAGACACTCCTGTCTCACTTATAATGATGATGGTATGATCATTTACGTTGTTAGGCATTAAAAAACTAGTTTCTGACATTATCTGACTTAAGTATCTCATTTTAATTTCAATAACCTGTGTTGTATCTCTGACTTGTTTTGTGTCTGTTAGGACCCAGCGAGTGAGAGAGGGATCCTGGAGCAGTCGGAGATAACACTGGTGAGTCTGACAGACACGACTCTGCAGGACCAGGAGACAACGATCACTGATGAAGAGGATGTTTGGGAAGAGAAAAACCCAGAGAGGGTGGAGGAGGAGGGACGAAGAGACCAGGAGACGGAGGTAAAAGTTGACAAAATCTACCAACTGATTCCTTTTTTTGCTACTATTCTATGTTGATTTCTTTGACAAATTCTCATCTCTAACTTTTTTTCCTAGGAGTCTCAGTTGTTGTTACTGACTGAAGCTACAGAGGACCAGAAACAAAAGCATCCAGGTAAAAACTCAGCTGATTTAAACTTTGATCAGATACAGAAGCAGAACATCACCTCAGATATCCTCTTCTCATTCCTCTCATCATTCAGAGATGCTCTTAGACGTCCAGTGGGGTCCCAACTTGCAGGAGGTTTGTCAGCAAAAGTGCAAAGCGCTGCTGCAGAGATCGTCTCAAAGAGTCGAGGCGATAAAAGCCAAAGCAGCTCTGGCAAAGAAACAACCGAAGATCCAAGCTCTGCCTGAAGCCACGGGATCTGGACCAGTCACCTTCAGGGAAAAGACTAAAGCAGAGAGTCAACACAAGACAACGAGTTGCTCTAAAGGAAAACCAGCTGGCTTTAACAATCAGAAAAAGCCTCGGCTTCCTCCCCCAGGTGTGTTAACCTGACATCACTGACTCTTTAAACATCATTATCATACTTCTAAAATGTTAGAAGAACCATAGAACTCCATAAGAAACTGAGTGTTTCATGTTTAGCGGCGATCCAATCTGTTTGAATCGAGTCCCTTCAAGCTGCTACCAAGCTTTCTAGGTTCACACACCAGAGTTTGATTACGGTTTGTTGGACAAACCAACAGTTTCATGGTCTTGATTCTTCACATGCAAGCCCTCATTTGTAGTTTACAGCTTTATCATTATTCTGAACACGGGTAGAGGCCATGTCTGAGTTCTTTTATGCAGGTTTTATGTCAGAGGGGAGCGCAGTACGGTGAGAAAAATCAGTCTGTGGCAGAGAACTAGTGCATCATGAGCGCAGTGAATTTCCAGACAGACAAACAGAGGTTCACAGGTTAATACAGAGGTGGAAAAAGTACATACTTTCTGTACTTAAGTAGAAGTACAAGTACTTGTGTAAAAAAAGCTGAGAAAAGTAAAAGTACAAATTCATCTACTTTACCTAAGTAAAAGTGAAAAAAGTAGTAAGGAGTAGAAAGTACAGATATTTGTGTTCAAATGTAGGGAGTGAAAGCAAGAAATTATCAAAAATATGAAGACTTAAGTTGAGTACAGACACCTGAAAAATCTACTTCAGTAAAGGAACAAAGTATTTGTACTTGAGTACTTTCCACCTCTGGGTTAATATTTAGATATTTAAATGAGATATGACACCAAGAATGTAACTAACATTTCACTCTCCCTGTCAGATGATTTCTTCGTATGACATCGCGTTTTTTTTAACGCTCGAATTTGAAAATTATAGAGGCTGTTTTCAGTGATTTAAAACACTCATTTTTTCCGTAATGCGTCCCTCCGTGTCATTAATCCCGTGGGTTAGGCGGGCTGAACCTGAAATAATTAGGGGTGTGTTATAGAAGTTATGTTTTCAGTCACTACACAACTAAACCCAAAACTGCACCATTTCTGTCACAAGATTGATTCATGAGGGTCAATGAGAATAAAATCTCGATTATGTACTTTGCAACATCTTCTGACTGACTCTCACACACGTGTTTTTCTTGTCACCTTAGGAGGTGAATCCAGACAGAAGGAGTTAGAGGTGAAGCTTTGCACTCCTGAGCAGAGGAAAAAAGATGCTTCTGAAATGCACCGGAGAACTCAGAGGTAACAGAAATGTTACTAAGCTTTTATTCTCAAACTTATCGTTGTTTGGAGTTGAAGTTTCCTTTCTGTAATAAAGACTTTAATCTGTGTGATGGTGTGTGTGCAGACTGTACGAGCAGCTGGAGGAGGTGAAGCATCAGAAAACGATCAGGAGCCGACAGGAAGCTTATGCAAAGAACAGAGTAAAGGCCAAAGAGTTTCACATGGTCAGAGACAAACTTCTGCTTCTGAAAGTTTGTTTTTAAAGATGCTGTTTGATTAAAAACTGTTTTTATTCTCTCTACAGAAAACGTTACAGAAGCTCCGTGCCAAACAAACTCAGCCGTGACCGACTTTGAATGTTCATGTTCCACTTTATTATGTAGTTTTTAAGTTATTTTGTAGAGTTTTATTAATAAAGAATTTTAAGTTATTTCTAAACACTTGTTGCTCTGAGTTTCATTAAAAACATTCTTCATGATTCACTCTGTTCACTAGTTTCAGACGAGTTTTATTCAACAAGGTAAGACATTCAAGAAGTCATTTACAGATATAAAGCACTGACTCTTTTTTTACAAAGGTTGTTAAAAATCCACAGTTAATTTTGACTCAGGCTTCATCACAAATGTCTCGCTCAAGCTGCACAAACTCTTTCTGCATATGGATGGTGGGGTGAAAAAAACTTCAGGTAGATATAAACATGAACTAAGTTATGACAGATTTTATAAAATGAGTTATTCCTTAGTGTGTCAAAATTATTTTCACCCCCAAAGCAGCTTCAATCTTTAACACCAACTAAAGAACGGTCATGCTGTGACAAACTTTAATCTCATAGTCTCAAAAAACTCCGGAGAGATGATTGGTTTTTTAGTTTTGGTAATAACAAAGGCGTCAAAAAAGAAATAAAAATTCAGCTTTGTGTTAATCTGACTTGGCTCAGTGTTGTTTAGAGTTTGGAGAAAGCCACCGCTTTAGGACTCTTCTTCTCCATCGAGGCCTGAGCGGATTTCATCACGTCGTGAGTCTGAAGCATGCTCATGTTCCATGAAGCCTGAAGAAGGAAGAACAACGTGGTGACGAAACTTAATGTGAATAAACTGCATGAAAAGAAACATTCAGAGTTATTCTCACCATGTAATCCAGTCCCTCTGTTACGCTGTGGTCTCTGGAGTAAACCAGGTTGACTTTGGTTCCCTGAACAGCTACAGGACTTCGAGCAGCGATTTCACCGGCCATTTCTAAAGCTCCAGCCATCATGGTCTCTTTATCTCTGAACACACGACTGGAGGAAATCAAACACAACAGACACAGTTCATGTCTGTAAACCAGGGCTGGGCAATTAATCACAAATTAGATTAAATCACAATGTGTCCTGTTACAATATTCTAATCACAGACAGTGCAAATGTGTCAAAATACAGTTTTCTGTTCTACACCAGAGTTACTCAACCAAAGAGACAAACTGTTCAAAACTACCTTTACAAAAGAAACAATACAAGAGGCAAAAACAGCAAAGAGTAGGAAAAAAAATAGTTTGAGGTAGTTAAAGTTGTCAAAAAAATCAACAAAAATTGGCATTTAAAGTTGGGATAAAACCTAGAAATACTCATGAAGTAGCAAAAATGATACAAAAAGAGTGAAAAGTTACTAAGAAGGCCAAAAAGCAAAAAAAAATACACAAGACAATTTTGGGGGAAACTTTAAACATTTCAGAAAGAAGCAAAAATTGTGGAAAAAGTGATGAAAAATGGTAAAAATGGCAAGAAAGTTGGGAAGATACTTGGAAAATTGTCAGTTTGTTGCAGAATATGGTGCAACAGTGGCCAAAAAGAGTGAAAAGTGTTGAAAATGGCCAAAACCATCACAATTTGGCAAGGGAATTGGGAATCAACCTCTAAGATAGTGAGTAGGTATCAAAGATGGTCGAAAAAATTGCAAAAAAAAGGAAGTGAAAAGTGACAAAAATGGGCAAAAACATCAAAATTTGGTAAGAAAATTGTGCTTCCCCCTGAAAAATACTGAGGATGTTTCAAAAATGGACCAAAAGAGGCAAAAAAAAAGAGTGAAAAGTGTCAAAAATGGGTAAAAACATCAAAATTCAACCTGGAAAATAGTGTGAAGGTATCACAAAATGGTCCAAAAGTGGCAAAAAATGAACTGAAAAGTGACTAAAATGGTGAAACATTAATGATTAAAAACAGTGGGAGGAAAAAAATGGCAAGAGCCAACAAAAATGGCAAGAATGTTGGAATGAAACTTGGAAAATAGTCAGTTTGTTGCAAAAAATGGTCCAAAAGAGGCAAAAAAAGAGTGAAAAGTGTCAAAGAAGGCCAAAAAGCAAAAAGAAGATATGTAAAAAAAAATTTGGAACAACCTTTCAAAAATTTAGAAAGAAGTGAAAATTGTGAAAAGTGGTCAAATTTGCAATGACACTTGGAAAATAGTCAGTTTGTTGGAAAATATGGTGCAAAAGTGGCCTAAAAGTGTGAAAAGTGTCGAAAATGGCCAAAACCATCACAATTTGGCAAGAAATTTGGGAATCAACCTCGAAGATAGTGAGTAGGTATCAAAAATTGGTCCAAAAGTGGCAAAAAAAAAGAGTGAAAAGTGACTTAAATGGCCAAAAAGCAAAAAAATATCTACAAAAAACTTTTGGAACAACCTTAAAAAATTCAGAAAGAACTAAAAATTGTGAAAAAAGAGCCAGAAAATTGTGAAAAGTGGTCAAATTTGGGATGATACTTGGAGAATAGTCTGTTTGTTGCATTATATGGTGCAAAAGTGGCCAAAAAGCGTGAAAATTGTCAAAAATGTGCAAAAACATCAAAATTTGGCAAGAAAATTGGGAATCAACCTGGAAAATAGTGATTAAGTATCACAAAATGGTCCAATAGTGGCAAAAAAATAAGTGAAAAGTGACTAAAATTGAGAAAAATCAATGAGGAAAAACAGTAGAAGAGCTAAAAATGGCCAAAGCCAACAAAAATGGCAAGATGGTGGGAATGACACGTGGAAAATGGTCAGTTTGTTACAAAAAATGGTCCAAAAACAGCAAAAAAGAGTGAAAAGTGTCAAAAATGGGCAAAAACATCAAAATTCAACCTGGAAAATAATGAGTAGGTATCACAAAATGTTCCAAAAGTGTCAAAAAAGAAGGTAAAAGTGCGTAAAATGTGTAAAAATCTGTCCTAGTTGTAGTGGTAGTGGGTTGTTGTTGTTGTGCTGTAATTAATGTAACTGTTCATGTTCTACAATGTGTTTTTTTGAAAACAGAAAAGATAGGAACATAGAAATAATCGCACAAAAAAATCACAATTAGGAAATAGGAAATAATAATCGCAATTAGATTATTTTTGCACATCATCTCTATCAGCTCTACTTTAAACTATCTGTCATTTGAGTGAGAGAGTTTTCTGGATCAAACCAGCTGATGGGTGATTCTCTTTGTACCTGACCAGTCCGCTGCTCTTGGCTTCATCAGCGAACATCTTCCTGGCTGTTAGAGCGAGCTCGTTCACGAGGCTGAGGAGAAGGTAAAGGAACAGGAAACTTACAAACATGCATTTATAGATGAAGATGCAGAGGTCACTGACCCCAAAAATAAGTGGGTCAATGACGTGACGTCCCTTTTTTGTGTCTGAGTGCAATATTTCCTTCCATCATGAATTGAGTTTTTCATCACATGTATTTCTTTATTCTATGAAACCTGTGTTATTTG
Organism: Thalassoma bifasciatum; assembly: GCA_008086565.1. Taxonomy (NCBI): domain Eukaryota; kingdom Metazoa; phylum Chordata; class Actinopteri; order Labriformes; family Labridae; genus Thalassoma; species Thalassoma bifasciatum. Next base: position 54,025 of record RPOG01002066.1, on the reverse strand, counting down.
AACACATCTTTAAACTATTAAAATATAACATGTTTTTTTGTGTTTTGGTTCCTCAAACCCCCAAAATGTCAGGTGGTGCAACCGTCCTGACAAGTATCCACAGTAATTAAACTCTAAAAATTGAATGTCAGTTATTGTAAATGGAAATTAAAAATACAGTGGCATTATTTTATGCTTGAACCTTNTTTCTCTGAAATACTGATAAAAAAGGTTTTTTCACTTCATTGGTGACTGGAACAATTTCCATGTCAGGTGGTACAACCAATGTAATAATGTGAAATGTTATTTTAACATCAAATTATTTATCTTATTCACAAATAAAAGAAATGAAACACACAAAATGAAAATGTATGAGTCACTACAGACACTTGAGAGATACTTGTCAATAATTTCACACAGAAAAAATAACAGGAACATATAAATATATTTTCATATATTTGGTTGCACCACCTGACATTTTTGGGTGCTCAAATTAAAAATACTAAAAAATAATGAACCTTAAATCTTTTACATGTTGGTCAACGACTGAAATCTGTTAGAAAACATAATTCTTCTCTCAGAAATATGTTTTTATCCATTTCCATTCAAAGAACTTTTTAAAAATACGTTTTTAGACCCTCTTTTTGTCATTGACCCAAGTATCAACTGCAATAGAGCAGATTACGGAGCTTTAAACTAATGTGACGTGTTCACCTGCGGCTGCCGATAACTTTAGGAAGTCTCTGAAGTGTTCCAACGTCTGCTGCAAGACCGATGTCGACTTCCTGTGGTGATGACCAGAGAGGAAGATTAGAGAGAAGGAACAATCGGATGAAAGCGATGAAGTTTAATAAAGCAATGCTTCCACTTTAATTTGTCGCAACTTTCCCCCTAAGTCTCTAAATTCCTACCTTGACTTGGAACCAGGCGTCCTGCGTACACAGACGGATATCACACGCTGTTATCAGGTCAACACCTGCAACACAACGACACAGTTTGAGAACTCGCCAAACCTCACTGTTATAAAAAACATCGCTTCCTCTGACACCAAACCACTCATCTTACATTTTACTGCAGGTGATTGTTCAGGTCAAATGTGATCAAATGGTTAAACTTGATGTTAAAGTCTTACCTCCTCCAATACAGGCTCCATGGATGGCAACTACAACAGGCTTTGGACACTGAGTAGAAAACAAAATAAAAAAAATTGGTAAAAAAAATCTTTAAAGATGAAAGTCTGTGACTGCTAAGATCTATTGGACTCTTCAGATCTGACCTTCTCTATGACGGAGAACGTTTCCTGATACTCTGAGATTTTTTTCCTCAGGTTCCACGAATTTCTTGCAACATCGTCTCCGTCTGGTTGGAGAACATCGCTGGCCATGTCCATGAGGTCGATACCTGGATAATCACACCCAGTTTAGAGACACCTCAGCACAGAGAGGTTTTTTAATTTTAATCATACACTCTGTCTGATTCCCACCGGCTGTGAAAAGCCTCCCAGCTCCGGAAACAACCACCACTCTGCAGTTTGGATCATCAGCGATCTCACTGAAACACGTCACCATCTCACTGAAAAAAACAACAACAACATCAGCTCCAGTCTGGAATAAATAAGATACTGAAAGTGTGTTTTAAATATGAGGGGACAGATTCTTGCCTCCAGAAAGCTTTGTTCATAGCGTTTAGTTTGTCAGGACGATTGAGCTCCACGTGTGTGATGGACTCTGCTGGGTGACTGACGGCGAGGCTGGTGAAAGACGACATGGCCCTGACGGCGGCCTGAGCGGGACGCCACAGCCCCCGGTCTGAGAGAAACGAGACAGAACGAAAAAAAAAAAAACATTAAAATCATCATTCAGACACTGAAACCACAAGAGGTACAACTCAACTTTTGAGTATGTCTATTTTTTAAATTACTTTACAAAATATCTTGAGATAGTTTTCATGCAACACCCTATAAATGTGCGATATCCTATAGTTTACTAAGTTAATCATGTAGAACAAGTAAATGATAATAAATGATGATAAACTCTTCTTTGAATAGCAAAAAGCAAAAATCAGAGGTGTATAAACTGATGTAATATTACAGACAGGTATTTTTCAAAGTGATGGCAGGAAGATTCAAGGAGTTTTTTTTGTCATTCAACACATGTAAAAATCATGGGTGGGACGAAATTAGGTTTCCCTGGTCGTAGAAATGAGAATAAATAAGTATATACAAATATACAATAAAAAAAGAGAATAAAAGAAGAACACAATCAACTAGTCTTTGTAACAAATAGACAGAATAAAATAACAAACTGTGCAAAAATTGCAGTGTGCATTTATGTTATATATATTATATTCAAGATATAAATTTAAACAAAACATATATTCTAACTATAACAGTCATAACTAATTCTACATGTAAACAGCTTTGCATGGAATCATCTATGTAATTTTAAAACAATTCTATAACAATAAAACAAAGTTATATCAAAATAACTATTAAAATCAGATCAAATTGACCCAAAGAAAACTAAGAGGGTTAAAAACTGAATCTTATTTGTTGCAAATACAAAAGCTGCACTAACTGACCTTTCACCTATTTAGCATGTTAAAGCTGTTTTTCACCTCAGGCAACTAAATATTGTCTTTTGGCTCGTGTAAACTAAAAAGACCTGACAAATGCATGTAAATTTAACATAATGGGGTTTTTCACACATTACAATAGTTTCCTGATTATCACCACAAACAAAGACACACGACATTCGTCACTTACTGTGAGTGAGAGCTGATCTGATAACTGCTGAAAACATCGCACTTTGAACAGTCAAAGTCCAGAGTATTTAAAGCTCAACCAAACTGCAGAGAGAGAAACACAGAAACTTATTTAATCTCTATTTTTGGAACAAACACGGTCGCTAACTGAAGCTACAACAGCTGTTAAATAAAACTCACCTGAATTATTGACGAGCTTTAAAGCCTCTGCAGCAAAATGTGAAAGCAATGAAACGTAGATTTGTTGTAATGAAAAATAATTCACAGTTAAAGAAAGAAATGTAAACACCTTTTCAGCTGCAACAACCTTTCCTTGTCTAACAGCAGGAGTACGGTGGCCGGTGAGGCTAGACCACAAAACGCGAAGGGTTGTTATTCCTGTTATCAAATCAAACTGAAGACAAAAATATTTACATTTTTGCTTTTTAAAAGGAAGAAATTTAGAAAACAGAAACCACACATATGTAAAATTTAAAAGTAGGAACACTTCTAGCCATTTTCGACTTAGGTACAGTAAATACAAAGTAAAAGGTAAAAAGAAAATGTCAACAAAAAGGTAGGAAATAGTCACATAAGTGATTAAAATTTGTGGAAAATTGGAGGAATTCTGAATTTACTGTGTTGCAAACTAATCATGACTGATGCTTCCAACTTTCAAATGAGGATATCACGGAGATTATGAGCTTAATAATTAGATAAGGTAAGATAAGACAAGATAAGATTAGATATTACATATGTTAATCCTTTAGTTTCCCCACAGAAGGGAACTTAGCAGAATTATAGCAGCAAATAAGTGAGTGTGTAGTGGAAACATTTCAATGAGAATTTAGAAAATTTAATATAATAAGTGTAACCTGCTTTTAATGTTGGAGGAGTTGGATTTATGATGTTTTGAATACTGTAATGTTTTATATGATGTTTTTATCCTGTTTACAGTGACTTTGAGTGTCTTAAAAAGTGATTTATAATCTAAATGTATAATCATTATTATTACTACTAACCTATAAAGTGGGCAAAGAACAATTAATCAACAAGAAATGTGTAAAAATAAAAGTCGAAAAAGTGCAGCCACACATTGTAAATAAACAGATAAATAAATGATAAAAAAAGAAATAGATAAATAAAAGTGGAACTATGAGATGATTAAAATGTCATATGAAAATTCTGTAAATTTCCCTGCAGTGGAACGAAAAAAAAAAAAAAAAAAAAAAAGATTTTTAACGTGTTGCATGTGTTGCCAACCACCGCAAGGGTTATTAAATACAAGTTACTTCTTCAGTACAACAACTTATATATAAAGAGCACATAGAGGAAAATCACAGATTTTTAAAAAATAAATAAATACAGTTAAACAAACCGGAATTTTTAGAAATAAATCAAAATAAAACCGTATGTTAATGTTAATATGTTGCAGACGTCCTGTTTCCTGGGGGAGGGGCCACTTCACTTACCTGAAGCTCTGAGATTTAAGGTCCATTAAAGTGAATCAAGAAGCAGCGGGGGACGGACACTCCAGACAATACTTCTCTTTTCAAGTGTATGTGGCCTCTCTGTTGGAAAATATTCAAAAAACTCATCTCCAGGTGAGTAAAAAGACTTATTTCTGTGCTTTATTCGCTCATGTTTACCTGAGTTCTTCGTCTCGCGGCTCATGTTACAGTTAAGTGGCGAACCGTTAATTGAAGCTAAAATGGCGGAGTTGCGTAACACCTAAAAGTGAAAATCTCGTCTTTTCTTGCCGTGAGACTGTTGCACATTTAAAGCGGCTAAAATTGAAATAACTAGACACGAAAAGTCTAAAGAAGTGTGTTTCTTCAGTTGGACAAGTTTTTAGCTTTTTCTTTCCTTCGACGAACGACCGTTAAAGCCGTTGGTTTTAACCGTTGGTCTCGCGCAGTGCAATTCAAAGCTGCGGCCTGCATTCACATTAACGTTAAGAAGTTAAGATTGTTTATACAGCAAAAAGTCTCACTTAAGACGACAGAATTGCTGATAGAATTTATTTTTTTCCTTTTTTTAAGGAATAAAACGCCCTTGCCTTCAATTATCCAACTATTTACGTTTTTCCAAGCTCGTACTTAGTAGTTGGGAAAATTAAAATTACAAAACTTTTTTTTAATAATAAAAACAACGTATTTCAACATACAAGCCATTTTTTATTATTTTCCACTTTAATTTTTCGTTTTCATTTTAATTCAAATTGCGGATTTCGCAACAGATGAGTATTACGGTGTAGTTCACTATGCGCTCCTGTAGGGGGCAGTTAGTGTTAAACCATGCAGTTGGTCCACAGGAAAGGCATTTTCACATCACGCGATACTTGCTTCCCACAGAGAGAATTTATTTAAACAGAAAAAATGTTTCTGTCGTTGTTAGTGACTTCGGTAACTCAAATATTGTATTAAAAACTCGGTTAACGCTTTCTTTATGGTTGAAAACAACGAAGCTTTATTTTGGCGTATCCTTATTGGACCGTCAGGAGTCACATGACCAGGAAGTACCGTTAAGCTTCACTCCAAAGGTTCTCACTTTTTCACAAAAACACCGATTGTTGACATTTTTCACGTTTCGCTCAAGTACTAAACGGTTAAAGTTTAATCAGTGTGTCATTTAGTGGTAACAGTTGATGTGAAATAAAAATAACCATCAGTTTGTTGGACATTGACGAGAATGGGTTTCCCTGCTCTGTCAGTTTGTGGGTATCGCTTCTCGGCCTTTTGGCTAAGATCAAGTGTAGTATCTGTTCTTATCAGTTTAATATCTGATACGTCCCCTACCCGGGGACCATATATTAAATTGATTTTTGGAACTGGGAGATGGAATAGGGGCTTGCTCCGTCCACTCCACGCATCGACCTGGTATTGCAGTACCTCCAGGAACGGTGCACCCCCCTCTCACTGTCCAAAACAAGCATCTCAAACTTGTCATCTGTTGCCTATTGTGCTTATACTCCATCACACAATTTATTGCAGGAGACTGTTGAACAATATGTGTAATGCATAAAGTTTGTTCTGAAGTAGTGAGACACACGAAGAAAATCAAAAATGGAAAGTGCATGTATAGGGGTCAATGACATGACGTGCATATTTTCGTGTCTGAGTGCAATATTTCCTTGCATCACAAATTGAGCTATTTATGACATGTACTTCTCTAATCTATGAAACATGTATCATTTGAATATATCTCAAGACCATTCAAATGACACTTATTTTTTTGTGTTTTGGCACCGCAAACCCCCAAAACGTCAGGTGGTGCAACTGTCCTGACAAGTGCACACAGTACTTAACCTTTAAAAATTGAAAGTCAATAGTTGTAAATTTAAGTAATATATAAAGTGGCATTATTTTATGCTTGAACTTTTTCAAATAAGACATTGTTTGCAAATAAAAATAATTTTAAAAGTGTTGAGAAATTTAAAAAACTTGTCCCACAATTTCCATCTTGTCAAATGTCAGGGTGGCGCGACAGTAAAATTGGACTTTTAGTTTAAAATGAAGAGGACATAATAGTAAACAGGAAACTGCATCAGCCAGAGGACCCCAACTCACATTTGTGACCAAGTGGAAAAGTTTGTAGATTTCTTGCAATTATTCATAACAGCAGATTTTTTCACTTCATTGGTGACTGGTACAATTTCCATGTCAGATGGTACAACCAATATAACTGGTGAAATATTAATTAAACAAAATTATTTATCTTACTCAAAAATGATGCAAATTTTCTTTAATACAATGGTTTATGCTACTACAAAACAATTATTCATCTTATTTACTGTCATTTCTGATGTGGTCAGGTGGCGCAACTGATCCTCGTCAGTTGGTGCGACCAGGTAAATCCATTACGTCATTCACTTATTCATTTATTTAAACCATCAAATAATAAGCTTAAGTGAACAACAAGTAGTTGATAGGTATAATGTGACAAGCTTTTTTATTTTATGGATTTATTTGCAATTGTTTTAGTATTTTTTTGTCTCAAAATCTAAAATCAGATGCCAAAAATACTAAATACCTGATCACTAGAATGTAATAACGTGGAATTATTGAAAATAAAAGAGACACCCACAAAATGATAATGTATAAATCACCACAGAAACTTCAGAGATACTTGCCAATGATTTCACAGAGAAAAACTAACAGGAACGTATAAATATATTTACATATATTTGGTTGCGCCACCTGACATTTTTGGGGTGGTCAAGTTAAAATTACTAAAAATTAATGAATCTAAAAAAAATTAAAATGTTGGTTAACTATTAAAATCTGTTAAAACACATATTCCTTGACTCAAAAAGACAATTTTTATCCAGTTTCAAAGAACTTATTAGAAAAACCTTTTTAGATCCTCAATATGTCATTGACCCATAGAAGATGTTATTTTGAGTAACTAACAAACTTTCTTGTGTCCAACTCAATAAAGTCTCTGTGTAAAATGGGCAAAAGAATTTGTAGTCAAGAGTTGGGCTGAAAGATGTGGACAAAATTTTAAATCTTGATATTAAGGCCAGATATCTAGATTTCAATACCATACAATATGATGCAGAGTTTAGTGAAGACTAATTAATTTTTAGAGAAATAAAAGCATGTTATTGAAACAGGATGTGTAAAGTGTGGTTGATGGATTAGAGCTCATTGTCAGTCAACAACACAAACAGAAAGTCATCGATAATCATGCGACTGTTGGAGCTTAAAACAGGAGTGAGCTCGGAAAATCTGCATTTTTGATATCTCCGTAATTGGGGTATTGATCTCTAGAATTTTCATATCTCTATATGAAAACAATAATGATGAATCTTTCAGACCTGGTCCAGAATCACTGAGTGCTTTCCCCCATTATGACCCTTAGGTGTTACACAGAAAATGTCCAGGGTTACAGTGGAGTTCCTGTGTCTGTCCATTGGGAAGGATTGTGACTGTTGTCTACGACTGAACACAGGACTGAACAGTAAGGAATTTTTCTTTTGTGTTTTAATTGCCATTTTATTCAGAAGAAGTCTTTGAGCACAGATGTTTAGCCTCTGAAAACTCTGAATCAGTATTCACATTGTATTACTCAGCAGCTGATCAGCATTCATCTCTATATGACTCAGCTGCTGAGGTAGTTCACATGTCAGACCAGTAGAGGGCAGTGTCAATGATGAAAGCAACCACAGAGAGCAGTGAACAAAGGAACAGGAAGTGGCTGAAGTGTGTGAAAGACAGAGGGAGATCAACACGTTTTTAGTTAGTTTACTTCAAATAAAGTGTCCCTAAAACAACACCAGGTTATTTTATGATTAGGGTTCAGCTTATTTAACCTCTGTGTCTGGCTGCTCATGGTTTGGTTTAGAGTTGCGCTATATACAGTCTGAATTTTTTAGTGAGCGTTTGATACAGAGATGCAGCAATGCATTGTGGAAAATGCCAGGTCCTTGTGTTTTAAGTAAAAAAAGCATTCCTTTGTCAGGGTTTGCTCATTGTTGTTGCCTGAGAAACATTATTGTGTGGATGTTTTTCTCTCCATCCTGTTATAATTGTGTGATTATCAGAGTGTGAGGACCCTCAGTGAGTGTGTCAGTTGTGTGAATGTGTTGTGTGTGTGTGATGTCAGGAACTCATACTTACCTGGCAGGGGAGATACCATGATCAAGAAGGTGGTTCACCCAGGGCGAGGCTCAGCCATTGCACTCCGGTTGTGCTGACCCCTGCGAATTCCCCAAATGTGGGAATCTCGACTGCATAATTTCTGGTAGTGGGGGACTGCGTTCGCGCTCTCCCCTGATCAACTGTTCAAAGAAAGTTAAGAAATTCAGCTTCCAATTGGATAACACGTTACTGCCATAAGTCTTATTTTCCTTGCAATGTTGGCGTTACAAACTTCCTGTAGGGCTTTGGGGGGCTATTTCAACAAATACATCATATATATTGAAACTGTGAATGTTTTTATCACAGGGTTTACTCCTATTTTTATCACTTCAAAAAAAAGAGTTGTTGTTCTGAGAAATTTCTTCATTTGCCTTACTTCTTCAAACTTTGTATACTTCCTTTTTGCAAGTCATCAATAATTAGAGATGTTTATGTTTCTTAATTAAATTATTGAAACAATTAAGAATATTCAAGTGATTTGCTCAGTTTTTCTTTAGTAAACCTTGCACCTTTTTTTCAAATACAAAGAACTATATGCCCCAAAAGGAAAGTTAACAGATGGAGCCCAGGTTATTCAGTTCTCTATGTTCTCCACAAGGGGCAGAGGTTCACCTCTCAGTTGTTGAACAGCACAGGACGTCACAATAAAGATTATTTTATCCTCAAGTGATTTTCTTTTCAAATACAGAAATGTTTTAACAGGGCTTCTTCATTGAATTTCTTAAAGATTGTGTATTCAGTTAAACTGCAGTTTCCTTGTAGGTTGAAACTAATCAAGCACTAGTTTTTAGTTTCTCATTGGACTGTGAGGAGTCACATGACCAGGAAGCACCAGGTGGCCTCCCTTAAAATGGTCACACTTATACACTATAACACCACATGTTGACATTTTTCAAATTTTATCCATCTACAGAGCCCATTAATCACAGTAGGAGTATCCTTGAGGAATTGTAGTAACAGTAAAGTAAAAATAACCATCAGTTTGTTGGACAGTGATGAGAATGGGTTTTCCTGCTCTGTCAGTTTGTGGGTATCGCTTCTCGGCCTTTTCCGATTCTAGTTCACATCATAGACAAGAATAGTCAAATTATAGACTATGCAGGGGATGGGCCCCTGGTATATAATTTAACTAAAAACCTTGACCCTCTACCTTATCCCCGAACGAGGCAGGTGAGGTGCGTAGCTGGACCATAACGTCATGGAGCAGGAACGGTGCACCCCCCTCTCACTGTTCAAAACAAGACTGTCCCAAGTCTATAGCAACAAAGGTGAATTCTGTCAATAATGCCTAAAGAGTCAATATTGAAGAGGTTTGCATAATTTATAGCAGCATGTCTCAAGTGCCCCGTTGTCGGATTGTTTTCCTTAGTAGTAATCAATTTGTCAAACATTCACAAAGTATATACTGTCACATAATTAAGCAACATTAGTCCATCAGAGTTGTGTGCTACTGAGCAAACATAGGGCTTATAGGACTTTAAAAAGCATCCTGTCAATCTTGATCAAGAATCTCACAAATTTCTGAATCAGTATTCAGTCTGTATCACTCAGCTACTGGAGTAGTTCACATGCAAAACAGGTGGGGGCAGGGTCTTTAATGAAAGCAGCCCCCCAAGAGCAGTGGACAAAGAAACAGGAAGTGGCTGCAGCGTGTGAAGGACAGAAGGGGAGCAACACACTTTTAATCAGTTATCTTCATTTCAAATGTTCCTAAAACATCTTCAGGTCATTGAATTGTCAAGATTTGACTCATCCAACCAGTCTGTCTGGCTCCAAGTGGGTTTAAATAAGATTTTTTCTATATATAGTCTGATTTTCAGTGAGCTTTAGACACAGAGATGCAGCAGTGCATTGTGGGAAATGCCATGGTCCTTGTGTTTTTAGTAAATAAAGCATTCCTTTGTCAGGGTTTGCTCATTGTTGTTGCCTGAGAAACATTATTGTGTGGACGTTTTTCTCTCCATTCTGTTATAATTGTGTGATTATCAGAGTGTGAGGACCCTCAGTGAGTGTGTCAGTTGTGTGAATGTGTTGTGTGTGTCACTACAGTCCTTGAGTATGAATGGACCGTCCCCTCTATGGTACTAGTTCTTCCACCAAGTGGGTCCCGCTCCGAGTCGGTAACGTGAGGCCAACACGACTGGGGACGCTTAAGGGGTTTACAGGGAATCTCGACTGCATAATTTCTGGTAGTGGGGGACTGCGTTCGCGCTCTCCCCTGATCAACTGTTCAAAGATAAATAACTAAACTGTCCAGGACTGGGCTGACACACTGTTTTGTCATCTGTGCAATTGTGTGTCCCATGTTTGCCATCTCACATCTTGCTGAGCTTTTGGGGGCTCTTCGAACCAATACATTTATTTTGTTAAAACTGTGAATGTTTATATTAGCAGTTATAGTCTTATTTTAATCGCTTGTGACAAAACAGTTAGATATGTTGGAAATTAATTCACTTTTTTGTAAAATGACCAGCCTAACCCTTTCATTTTTTGACTTTGTATTCTTCCTACATGCAAGTCATCAATAATTGGAGATCTATTTGTTTCTTAATTAGATATGGAAGCAATCAAGAATATTCAAATCCTTTATTTGAAACATTATTTTTTGTTGTTAATCACTCTAGGCTTGAACCAACACAAAGAACCATACACCACAGAAGGAAAAGTTAACAGATGGACCCCCCTGTAGTGCAGTTCTCTATGTTGTCCACAAAGGGGCAGAGGTTCACCATTCAATTGTTGAACAGAACAGAAAAGGACATCATTGTAAAGATTATTTTATCCTAAAGACACCTTTTATATAAATTTGAAAATGTTTCATTTTGGTTTTCACTCTCACTTTATTCAAGATAGAATTCAAAAGGGAACTAGAACTTTCTGTGGGGTTGAAATAACTAAGCACTAAATTCTGAATTCTCATTGGACTCAGGAAGTCATGTGACCAGGAAGTAGCCATGTGGCCTGACTCAGAATAGACACATTTTTACCCTTTTACACTACATGTTGAAATTTTACACATTTTGCCCATTAACTGAGCCCATAGAGTTAAGTTGGAGAATCTTTGAGTGATGATAATAAAAGTAAAGTTAAATTAACCATCAGTTTGTTGGACAGTGATGAGAATGGGTTTCCCTGCTCTGTCAGTTTGTGGGTATCGCTTCTCGGGGAAAACCGATTCTAGTTCACATCATAGACAAGAATAGTCAAATTATAGACTATGCAGGGGATGGGCCCCTGGTATATAATTTAACATTTTTGGAACTGGGAGATGGAATAGGGGCTTGCTCCGTCCACTCCACGCATCGACCTGGTATTGCAGTACCTCCAGGAACGGTGCACCCCCCTCTCACTGTTCAAAACAAGTAAGAAGTGGAGCTCAGTTTTATCTGTTAATGTGCCTGCGGTTTACTTCAAAATCTGTTTTGTGCTTAGACTCTTTACACTTGCTGTTGTGTTGCTGGGGGCTGTGTAGCACAGAGTACATACACTGACTTTCTTACTTCACAAACACAATCTTACTGACCTATGACTATGATCCTGTAAGAAATGCAAGGCATGCAGCAGCAGGTTACAAAGGTACTAGTCACATGAAACATTGTTATAACTCATATAGAACCAATGCCCTCATCACACATGCCTGGTTATTCATTGAAAAATTGACTTGGGAAAGCAATGTACAGACTCAGTGCATGGATAAAAATACACTTTATATTCAACAAATACTTTAAACAATTGAGGGGAAACAATCTGTTTTGGAAAAAAAGATTGTTTTGAAGATGTGAGAGAAAAGCTAACGAAAAACAGACAGTGCTGGCGTTGAAGATTTAGTTTTAATAATTGTTTGGAAAGTATTAAGGTTTTAGAGAGGAGGCAGACTTTGGGAATATGACATGGGAAAAAAAAGATAAGTCTTGAGTCACTTTATGCTTTCCCCTTCCATTACCATAAGGTGTTACACAGAAAAAAGGTCAAAGTGACAGAAGAGTTCATGTGTCGGTTTGTTGAGAAGGATTGTGACAGTTTTCAACTGCTGAACAAAGCAATGAACAGTAAGGAATATTTCTTATGCATTTATTTGTAATTTAATTTAGAAGAAGTTGTTGAGCACAGTCATGTTGTTGCAAAAGTCTTTATCAGTTTTCACTCTGTATCACTCAGCTGCTGGAGTAGTTCACTTCTTTAACCAGTAGAGGGCAGCGTCAACATGGAAAGAAACCTCAAACATCTCTGAACAAAGGAACAGGAAGTGGCTGAAATGTGGGCAAGACAAAGAGAGATAAACACGTTTTTAGGCACTGGACTTTGATTCAAGTGTTAACTCAAACAACATGTGGTGAAGATCGGTCAATTTGTCTGCTGTGCTTGGCTGCTTGTAGTTTGATTTTGATAAACCCTATAAATAGTGTGATTTTCATTCTGCTCTTGATACAGAGATGCAGCAATGCATTGTGGGAAATGCCAAGGTCCTTGTATTTCATGTAAAAAGGCAGTTGTTTGTCACTGTTCAATCTTTTTTGTTGCATGTAAGATGTAATTGTGTGGACGTTGTTCTCTCCATCCTGTTATAATTGTGTGATTATCAGAGTGTGAGGACCCTCAGTGAGTGTGTCAGTTGTGTGAATGTGTTGTGTGTGTGTGATGTCAGGAACTCATACTTACCTGGCAGGGGAGATACCATGATCAAGAAGGTGGTTCTGGGTCCCGCTCCGAGTCGGTAACGTGAGGCCAACACGACTGGGGACGCTTATCCCCAAATGTGGGAATCTCGACTGCATAATTTCTGGTAGTGGGGGACTGCGTTCGCGCTCTCCCCTGATCAATTGTTAAAAGAAAATCAACAAAACCATTCAGGACTGGGCTGACACACTGTTTTGTCATCTGTGCAACTGTCTGTTCCTTGTTTTCTGTATCACTTCATTCAGGGGAATTTAAACTATAGATGAAATATATTTAGGATGTGAATGTTTATATATCAACAGAATAAAAACCACTTCTTTTAATCACTTGTGAATATAAAGAGCTGTAGTTGTGAGAACTGAATTCACCGTATTATGAAAAAATCAGCCTCCCCCTCCACATTCCAACTTTTGCATTTGCCATTCCATGCAGGTAATTAGAAATTAGAGATATATTGGTTTCTTTGTGGAAAAATTGATGCATACGAGGAACACCACAAAAGGAAAAGTGAAAAGATGAACCTGTTTGTAGTGCAGTTCTCCATGTTGTCCACAAAGGGGCAGAGGTTCACCATTCAATTGTTAAACAGGACAAGACATTACAGTAAAGATTATTTTATCCTAAAGATGGATTTTATATAAATATGAAAATGTTTCATTTTGGTTTTCACTTTCAATTTATTCAAGATAGTGCTCAAAAGTAACTGGAACTTCCTGTGGGATTGAAATAACCAAGCACCAGTTTTTGAATTCTCATTGGTCTGTTAAGAGTCACATGACCAGGAAGCACCAGGTGGCCTGACTCTAAAGGTGCACACATTTACAGTATTACACTACATGTTGACATTTTTCACATTTTACCCATTAACTGAGCCCAAAAAGTTTAGTAAGAGAATCTTTGAGTGATGATAATAAAAGTAAAGTAAAACTAACCATAAGTTTGTTGGACAGTGATGAGAATGAGTTTTCCTGCTCTGTGTCAAACACCCATAGCGAAGAGCCGGAAAACCGATTCTAGTTCACATCATAGACAAGAATAGTCAAATTATAGACTATGCAGGGGATGGGCCCCTGGTATATAATTTAACTAAAAACCTTGACCCTCTACCTTATCCCCGAACGAGGCAGGTGAGGTGCGTAGCTGGACCATAACGTCATGGAGCAGGAACGGTGCACCTCCCTCTCAATGTACAAAACAAATATCTCAATCTTGTCATCTGTCTTTTATTGTGTTAATACTTCATCACATAATGTGTTGCATGAGGCTGTTGAACACTTTGTTTCATGCTAAAAGTTTATGAAGTTGTGTGATACAAGAAGAAACTCAAAAACATTAATTCATGTACAGAAGATGTAGCCTTGAATAATTGGTAAACGTTTACGTGTCCAACTAAAAACAGTCTGTGCAGATGTTAAATGGAAAAAATAGTATTGAGTCCTGAGTCACTGAGTGCTTTCTCCCTCCATGACCCTAGGTGTTGTACAGAAAATGTCCAGGATGACAGAGGATTTTCTGTGTCAGTCCATTGGGAAGGATTGTGACTGTTGTCTACTGCTGATCATAGTACTGAACAGTAAGAAATATTTTTTTTACAACAAGTTTTTGAGCACAGATGTTTAGCCACTGAAAACTCTGAATCAGCATTCACATTGTATTACTCAGCTGCTGAGGTAGTTCACATGTCAGACCAGTAGAGGGCAGCGTCAATAATGAAAGAAACCTCCCAGAGCAGTGGACAAAGGAACAGGAAGTGGCTGCAGCATTTGAAAGACAGAGGGAGAACAACACGTTTTCAGTTAGTTTACTTCAAATAAAATATCTCTAAAACAACGCCTGGTTATTTTTGATTAGGGTTCAGCTTATTTAACCTCTGTGTCTGGTTGCTCATGGTTGGGTTTAGATTTGCACTATATCCAGTCTGAATTTTTAGTGAGCTTTTGATAGAGATGCAGCAATGCATTGTGGGAAATGCCAAGTCCATGTGTTTTAAGTAAAAAAAAAGCAGTCCTTTATCAGGGTTTAAACACTGTTGTTGACTGAGAAACATTATTGTGTGGATGTTTTTCTCTCCATCCTGTTATAATTGTGTGATTATCAGAGTGTGAGGACCCTCAGTGAGTGTGTCAGTTGTGTGAATGTGTTGTGTGTGTGTGATGTCAGGAACTCATACTTACCTGGCAGGGGAGATACCATGATCAAGAAGGTGGTTCACCCAGGGCGAGGCTCAGCCATTGCACTCCGGTTGTGCTGACCCCTGCGAATTCCCCAAATGTGGGAATCTCGACTGCATAATTTCTGGTAGTGGGGGACTGCGTTCGCGCTCTCCCCTGATCAATTGTTAAAAGAAAATCAACAAAACCATTCAGGACTGGGCTGACACACTGTTTTGTCATCTGTGCAACTGTCTGTCCCATGTTTGCAGTCTCACTTCTTGCTGAGATTTTGGGGGCTCTTCGAACCAATACATATATTTTGTTAACTGTGAACGTTTATATTAGCAGTCATAGTCTTATTTTAATCGGGTGTAACAAAACAGTTAGATATGTTGGAAATTAATTCACTGTTTTGTAAAATGACCAGCCTAACCCTTTCATTTTTCAACTTTGTTTTCTTCCTACATGCAAGTCATCAATAATTGGAGATCTATTTGTTTCTTAATTAAAATATTGAAGCAATCAAGAATATTCAAATCCTTTATTTTAAACATTATTTTTTGTCCTTAATCATTCTAGGCTTTAACCAATACATAGAACCATACACCCCAAAAGGAAAAGGAAACAGATGGACCTCAGTAGTGCAGTTCTCTATGTTCTCCACAAGTGGCAGAGGTTCACAATTCAATTGTTCAACAGGTCAGGACAGCAACGCTAGGACTATTGCAACTGGATCAGGGTTTATTCCAGTATGAAAATATGTCATCAGGGTTTATATACTCAGTATTTCAAAGATTGTGTTCAGAAGTGAACTGGAACTTTCTCTGTTGTTGTTGAAAACAACCAAGCACTAGATTTTGAATTCTCATTGTACTGTAAGGAGTCACATGACCAGGAAGTAGCCATGTGGCCTCACTCAGAATGTTCAAACTTTTACTCCATAACACAGATTGGTGACATTTTTCATGTTTTGCTTTTAAAGGGATCCATAGAGTTTCGTTAGAGAATCTTTGAGTGATGATAATAAAAGTAAAGTAAAACTAACCATCAGTTTGTTGGACAGTGATGAGAATGTGTTTCCCTGCTCTGTCAGTTTGTGGGTATCGCTTCTCGGCCTTTTGGCTAAGATCAAGTGTAGTATCTGTTCTTATCAGTTTAATATCTGATACGTCCCCTATCCGGGGACCATATATTAAATTGATTTTTGGAACTGGGAGATGGAATAGGGGCTTGCTCCATCCACTCCACGCGTCGACCTGGTATTGCAGTACCTCCAGGAACGGTGCACCCCCCTCTCACTGTTCAATACAAGTCTCTCAATCTTGATATCTGTCTTGGAGTGTGCGAATACTTCATCACATTATTTGTTGCAGGAGGCTGTTGAACAATTTGTGAAATGCTAAAAGTTAATGAAGTTGTGGGATAAAAGATAAAAAATTGAAAAACATAAAATTCATGTACAGAAGATGTAGCCCTGAATAATTGGTAAACGTTAAAGTGTCCAACTAAAAACAGTCTGTGCAGGTTTTAAATGGTAAAAAGAATATTTAGTCCAGAGTCACTGAGTGCCTTCCCTCCATGACCCTTGGGTGTTATCCAGAAAATGTCCAGGATGACGGATGAGATCCTGTGTTGGTTCATTTGGAGGGATTGTGACAGTTTTGTTCTGCTGAACAGTAAGAAATATTTACTCTGTGTTTGATTGTCCAATTTATTCAGAAGAAGTTTTTGAGCACAGATGTTTTCCCTCTAAAGTCTGAATCAGTTTTCACATTGTATTTCTCAGCTGCTGAGGTAGTTCACATGTCAGGCCAGTAGAGGGCAGCGTCAATAATGAAAGAAACCTCCCAGAGCAGTGGACAAAGAAACAGGAAGTAGCTGAAGTGTGTGAAACACGTTTTAAGTTAGTTAACTGCAATCTAAGTGTTCCCCAAACAACTTCAGTTCATTTCATGATTAGAGTTCAGCTTATTTAACCTCTGTGTCTGGCTGCTCATGGTTTGGTTTAGATTTGCACTTTATACAGTCTGATTTTCAGTGAGCTTTTGATACAGAGATGCAGCAATGCATTGTGGGAAATGCCAAGTCCATGTGTTTTAAGTAAAAACAGCAGTCCTTTGTCAGGGTTTGACCATTGTTGTTGCATGTAGGATGTTATTGTGTGGATGTTTTTCTCTCCATCCTGTTATAATTGTGTGATTATCAGAGTGTGAGGACCCTCAGTGAGTGTGTCAGTTGTGTGAATGTGTTGTGTGTGTGTGATGTCAGGAACTCATACTTACCTGGCAGGGGAGATACCATGATCAAGAAGGTGGTTCACCCAGGGCGAGGCTCAGCCATTGCACTCCGGTTGTGCTGACCCCTGCGAATTCCCCAAATGTGGGAATCTCGACTGCATAATTTCTGGTAGTGGGGGACTGCGTTCGCGCTCTCCCCTGATCAACTGTTCGAACATAAATAACTAAACTGTCCAGGACTGGGCTAACACACTGTTTTGTCATCTGTGCAATTGTGTGTCCCATGTTTGCCATCTCACATCTTGCTGAGCTTTTGGGGGCTCTTCAAACCAATACATTTATTTTGTTAAAACTGAATGTTTATATTAGCAGTTATAGTCTTATTTTAATCGCTTGTGACAAAACAGTTAGAGATGTTGGAAATTAATTCACTTTTTTGTAAAATGACCAGCCTAACCCTTTCATTTTTTGACTTTGTTTTCTTCCTACATGCAAGTCATCAATTATTGGAGATCTATTTGTTTCTTAATTAAAATATTGAAGCAATCAAGAATATTCAAATCTTTTATTATAAACATTATTTTTTGTTGTTAATCATTCTAGGCTTGAACCAACACAAAGAACCATACACCCCAAAAGGAAAAGCAAATAGATGGACCTCAGTAGTGCAGTTCTCTGTGTTGTCCACATGTGGCAGAGGTTCACAATTCAATTGTTCAACAGGTCAGGACAGCAAAACTAGGACTATTGCAACTGGATCAGGGTTTATTTCAATATGAAAATGTATCGTCAGGGTTTATATACTCAGTATTTCAAAGAATGTGCTCAGAAGTGAACTGGAACTTTCTTTGTTATTGAAAACAACCAAGCACTAGATTTTTAATTCTCATTGGACTGTAAGGAGTCACATGACCAGGAAGTAGCCATGTGGCCTCACTCAGAATAGTCACACTTTTACTCCATAACACAGATTGGTGACATTTTTCATGTTTTGCTTTCTAAGGGAGTCCATAGAGTTTAGTTAAAGAATCTCTGAGTGATGATAGTAAAAAAAAAGTTAAATTAACCATCAGTTTGTTGGACAGTGATGAGAATGGGTTTCCCTGCTCTGACAGTTTGTGGGTATCGCTTCTCGGCCTTTTGGCTAAGATCAAGTGTAGTATCTGTTCTTATCAGTTTAATATCTGATACGTCCCCTACCCGGGGACCATATATTAAATTGATTTTTGGAACTGGGAGATGGAATAGGGGCTTGCTCCGTCCACTCCACGCATCGACCTGGCATTGCAGTACCTCCAGGAACGGTGCACCCCCCTCTCACTGTCCAAAATAAGTCTTTCAAACTTGTCATCTGTCTTGGATTTTGTTAATACTTCATCACATCAAGTGTTGGAGGAGACTGTTAAATCTGTCATGCTAAAATTTTGTTCTAAACTTCTGAGATAAAAGAAGAAATTGAAAAACATAAAATACATATATAGAAGATGTGGCCTTGAATAATCAGTAAATGTTAAAGTGTCTGACTAAAGACAGTCTTTGCAGATGTAAAATAGAAAAAGAATATTGAGTCCAGAGTCACTGAGTGCTTTCCCTCCATGACCCTTAGGTGTTATACAGAAATCGTCCAGGGTGACGGATGAGTTCCTTTGTTGGTTCATTGGGAAGGATGGTAATAGTTTTCTACTGCTGATCATAGTAGTGAACAGTAAGGAATATTTCCTCCTCTTTTAATTGCAATTTTATCTAGAATAAACTTTGAGCACAGATGTTTAGCCTCTAAAAACTCTGAATCAGTATTCACATTATATTACTCAGCAGCTGAGGTAGTTCACATGTCAGACCCGTAGAGGGCAGCGTCAATAATGAAAGCAACCACAGAGAGCAGTGGACAAAGGAACAGGAAGTGGCTGCAGCATTTGAAAGACAGAGGGAGATCAACACGTTTTTAGTCAGTTTACTTCAAATAAAGTGTCCCTAAAACAACACCAGGTTATTTTTATTAGAGTTCAGCTTTTTTAACCTCTGTGTCTGGCTGCTCATGGTTTGGTATAATTTTGCACTTTATACAGTCTGATTTTCAGTGAGCTTTTGATACAGAGATGCAGCACTGCATTGTGGGAAATGCCAGGTCCTTCTGTTTTAAGTAAAAAAAGCAGTTCTTTGTTAGGGTTTGACCATTGTTGTCGCCTGAGAAACATTATTGTGTGGATGTTTTTCCTTCTATCCTGTTATAATTGTGTGATAATCAGAGTGTGAGGACCCTCAGTGAGTGTGTCAGTTGTGTGAATGTGTTGTGTGTGTGTGATGTCAGGAACTCATACTTACCTGGCAGGGGAGATACCATGATCAAGAAGGTGGTTCACCCAGGGCGAGGCTCAGCCATTGCACTCCGGTTGTGCTGACCCCTGCGAATTCCCCAAATGTGGGAATCTCGACTGCATAATTTCTGGTAGTGGGGGACTGCGTTCGCGCTCTCCCCTGATCAATTGTTCAAAGATAATCAACAAACTTCAGCTAGCAGTAGAGGGACACTATTCTGTTTTAAGTGTTGCTGTCTGTTCCATGTTTGCTGTTTCACTTCATATAGGGGTATTAATGTTTTTAAGATGTAAATGTTCATATATCACAGGCTACACCCTTGATTTTATCACTTGTAAACAAAAAGAGCTGTAGTTGTGAGAACTGAATTCACCGTATTATGAAATAATCAGCCTCACCCTCCACATTCTAACTTTTGTATTAGCCACTCCATGCAGGTTATTGGTAATTAGAGATATATTGGTTTCTTTGTGAAAAATTGATGCATGAAGAATTCTCAAGTACTTCTTCAGCATTTACTCTGTAAATCATGTTAGGTTTTCTTCAAATACAAAGAACCATACACCACAAAAGGAAAAGTGAAAAGATGAACCTGTTTGTAGTGCAGTTCTCCATGTTGTCCACAAAGGGGCAGAGGTTCACCATTCAATTGTTGAACAGGACAGGACATCATAGTAAAGATTATTTTATCTTAAAGACAGCTTTGACATAGACTTGAAAATGTTTCATTTTGGTATCCTCCACTATTTTATTCAAGATAGTGCTCAAAAGTAACTAGAACTTTCTGTGGGGTTGAAATAACCAAGCACTAGTTTTTGAATTCTCATTGGACTGTTAGGAGTCACATGACCAGGAAGCACCAGGTGGCCTGACTCTAAAGGTGCACACATTTACAGAATAACACTACATGTTGATTTTTTTCCACATTTTACCCATTAACTGAGCCCAAAGAGTTTAGTTGGAGAATCTTTGAGTGATGATAATAAAAGTGAAGTAAAACCATCAGTTTGTTGGACATGGATATGAATGGGTTTCCCTGCTCTGTCAGTTTGTGGGTATCGCTTCTCGGCCTTTTGGCTAAGATCAAGTGTAGTATCTGTTCTTATCAGTTTAATATCTGATACGTCCCCTACCCGGGGACCATATATTAAATTGATTTTTGGAACTGGGAGATGGAATAGGGGCTTGCTCCGTCCACTCCACGCATCGACCTGGTATTGCAGTACCTCCAGGAACGGTGCACCCCCCTCTCACTGTTCAAAGAAAAGAAGAAAAGCTTTGTACTATCAGTTTCATGCCAAGGAAGGTGAGATTGGTCAATGTTAGTTAAATGTTGAAGAAGGTTGCGCAATGGGGAGCACTATGTTTCCACTGTTTGTTTCTTAGTTTTACCCACACATGAATTGAACAGTCATTCACAATCTCAAATTAAAGTCAGTGTATAAGAGGAGTCTGCAAGGGTCACAGTGCAAACCCACTGTAGTTTCACTTATTCTTCAGCCAGCCACCAGGGGGAGCAGTTTTTGTGGAGCCCTCAGTTTGAGCGGTCATGGCATCCATGTATTTGAACATAGTATTTATGTAACTCCACTAGGTGTCAGTGTTTACTCATCAATGATATTTCAGAGCAACAGGTTCCTGTAAGAGGTACTGACATTTAAAAGCCACACTTATACTGATATCTATCACAAACTTTAACCAGAAATACGAATAATAAGTTCACTCTGTAGGTGGAATAATAGTCTCTATGTTTCTATTGTTGTCTCTTCTTACTCATCGTATATCAGGGGATTTCTGACTTTGTTTCCTCATGTTAAATGTCACTGTATTATCTAAACAGTCGTCTCATTGAGTTAAAGACAACAGATACGCACTGGAAACACATCAGGGCAAAACGTAAAATTCCCAAGCTCTTTTGAAATTTTTCGGTGGTTTACTTCCCTGTTGATTCTCCCCTCAGGCGGAGACAAAATGAAACCATCACGAGTTTGTTTAAGTCTGGCCTTGCTTTTGAAAATACACAACCAGGACCTGGGACTGTGCACACCACAGTCCTGAGCTGCTGTTAGCTCTGGCACTGCTCGTCTTTCAGACCTGCCAAAAACTCTCAGGTCGTCACGTTCTCTGCCTTCACAGCCACCAGGTAAACTTGGCTGTCACTCTGGTGAGACTTTGGCGCTTTGCGAGGCTTGTTGACATGTCAGTCATCACAGAGAGAGACGAGCTGTGAGCGTGTGAGAGAGAGAGAGAGAGAGAGCTGCTGCATCTAAAGACAGCGAATCAGCATGTTCAGCTCTTGGCTTCCTGATGTGGACAGAGGGCAGGCAGCAGAGCTCTGTTAAACAGCAGATGTTTTACACTGCAGCCGTTACCCTCATTTCCTGGGCGGAGAACTCCTCGCTCTATTAGACAAGCAACAGGAACCAGCAAAAAAAAAAAGAAAAAGAAGGTTCAGAGGGGGGGGAGAGAGAGCGAGGCAAGAGAAAAGTCAGCTCGGAGCTCCCACAAATCACTTTGTCACCAGCAAGCTCTGACAAGCACTAGAAGAGAGGGAGCGCTCGGGGAGAGAGAGGGCGAGTTGAATAGACGTGCGAAGGAGGAGTTGTGTTAGAGGACATCAAAAAGGGAGGTTGGAAACCGATGGATGGACAAACAGAAACGACTTCTATCTGATTCCCACGACAGCGTGAGCTACTAAAGACTTCTACTCCTGCTGCTGCTCCTGTTTCTGGATGCTACGCTCCTTTACAGAGAAGGTGTGTCACGCTTTTGTTACTGGACGACAGAGTCTGATTGACAGAAGGAGAATTTAGCCGTGATTTTATCTCCTGACAGCAACCTGTTTTAATCTCAGGCTGGAGAAGAAGAATTGTCCTGTCGCTGTGTTAGAGGATGAAGGTTGAGTCAAAGGAGGTATAAGCTGGAAGTGTTGAAAGATTTACAGGCTGTTATTTCTAAAAAAAGAGCTTGATTGAGTGAAGAGTTACAAGTTAATCTTATCAGATGTTTTCCTCTGGGCTCGTATCTTAGTGCTGCAGTGCAAAGAGTTGTGTGTGGTTTACAGTAAAGCATCATTCTTTCTGTCCAAACACTTTGATTAGCGCTGGGGCGACTCTAAACCCCTGAGAGTTTTATCTGAGCTGTAAAGGAAGCCGGAGGTCATCTGATCAAACTTCAAAAAAACACAGAAATAGGAAGGCCATTTTCTTCCACTTAGCTCTCAGGACGTTGGCTGCGTTTTTCTCTTCCTCAGAGACATTAAAGAGGTTTTATTTGACATCACATATGGTCCTGAATGTTCAGTGAGGAGTCCCTGAAGCTCAGAGAGACAGAAAAGTAAATCAGCTGATGAGGCTTGGACTCAGATATTAGTTGAGTGTAACGCTGCCAACTCGGCTCTTCGTTTCGCTGAGTGTTACAAAGCTTGCTCCACATTATTCTCTGAGGGCATGTAAAAAGAGACAGCCTGGTGAGCAATACAGCTGACACGTGGAGGCAGATATATACTTGCATTAAGTACGATTATGATTTAATCTTGTGGGGTGGAGGCTTGAAATCATTAAGTCCAGGTTGGTTTTGGGAGCAGATCCAGGTCTGCAGAGTTTTTTTTTTTAAGTGTCAGTGGTTTGTTTTGGAGTGTTGGTCTCCTGAGGGCGCTGTCTCTGTTTTCTGTGAGTGTTTGACAGCTTCACTTTAGCATCTGAGACGTCATTGTGTTACCTGTGAGGCTGAGTCAGAGGCTGGCTCATCTTTCCACGTCTGTCTGCCCACTGGGACTCTCTCCACCTGCCTCTGTGCAAAGAGGACTCAAACGTTAGGTGCTTTTTACAGCGGAGGCACCAGCTCTCCTGAAGTCCCGGACTCTCCACACTGCTTTAATTGTTCTGCCGTGTGTAAACACTTTGCGTCACCAACACCTCTCCATTGAGTGATTCACTGCTCACTAAGCGTCCCCTGTCCGAGGCAGGCAGCGAGGGAAAGGTGAGGGAGGATTTGCAGAGAGGAGAAGTGTTAACTGACAGGTTGGCACCATGAAGCTGGTGTTCCTGATGCTCATGGTGGTGCACACAATGGGCACCGTGAGCGGGATGTCCACGTGTAAGACACTAGACCTGGAAATGGTGAAGAAGAAGCGGATCGAGGCCATCAGGAGTCAGATCCTCAGCAAACTGCGCCTGCCCAAAGAGCCGACGCCGGATCAGACCGTAGACGAGGACGACATCCCCAGCACGCTGCTGTCGCTCTACAACAGCACCAAAGAGATGCTGAAGGAGCAGCAGACCGAGGTCCAGACTGACATCTCCACCGAGCAAGAGGAGGAGGAGTACTTCGCAAAAGTGCTGCACAAGTTCAACATGACCAGTAAGTACCAGAGAACAGAACATCACCTTTAACTCCTTACATCCCAGCTAATTCTGGCTAATTTACTTCACTAAGTTTCAAAGCTTTAAACTGAAGAACCACAAGACCAAAAGTCATCAGTGACACATCATTTAAGGATTGAAATCTCTAGTTTCAGAAAATTTAATGTTTTAAAATTTGACTGAAATCCACATCAGGTTAAATGCAGCTGAAACACTTAATTCCTTCATTTTTGATAGCCATTTTTGAAAATCATTAACTTCAAGATGCTTCATGTCAGACATAAAACATCCTCCACATCACTTCTACACTTTCTCATCTACATCTGGGTGAAATTTGAGCTTTTTAGGTAAAACCCTGTAGGAGTTAGAGAGTTTTTGGTCACCATGCAGAGTTGTACTCACTGTCCACGCTCATGTACGAAGACTCTGTGCAAACAAAACCAGCTTCATCAGAGCTCAGTGTCCTCTTTTCAGTCAACTTTGCTCTCTTTGTGAAAAGGTTCACAAAAAATAATGAAATTGTAGTTCCCAGTCATGGATTGTTCCTCTTCTGTTGTACACATGAATATCTATGAAGATGCAGGTGATAAATAAGTCTCATCAATAATGTAGATAGCTGTAGCTGACTAATTTTGAAGGCTAAAAGGATTGGTTACTCTTTGAGTGATTGACAGCTCTGCTTACTAATAAATGACCCACTACAAGAGCTATTACCAAAGATCACCTTTCACCATTGGCCAGTCAAACAGGGAGCACTTGTTGTCTATCACAAGCTGTCCTGGGATGCAAACTCAACTGAAAATGATGGGGTAACTGTTGTCTTGTAGCTAGAAGTCTATGAAAAACAAACACACCCAGCTTTGTCAGGCTCACATTGAGGAGGAAATGCTATAAGACTGTAAAGCTGGGTTTTTTAAATTAGAATGGACTTTACAGGAGAAATTTCACCACTTGGAATAATTTGATGAAACAACACTTTTGATATGTTTGAACTCTGGATTCCTCTGGTGGAAAGGAGAGTGAATATTCAGGGTACGGTCGTCAGGATGTGACGTAATGACCCCAACAGGTAGGATGTCCCAGTTGTTGTGAGTGATTCTTACAGTAATTACGTTTTGTTGATCAAGAAAACTGTAAAACAAACTTAGGGACTGAGAGATGAAGAATCTAAACTTTATAGCATGGTTTAATATCTGGATGTTTGACAAAGGTGTTGCTGTTCATACTTTGATGATGTCAGAGGAATAGCGAACAGGTTGCCAGTAACCAGGTGGGACATAAGAGGTTAAGCACAGAAACACATGTTGTTGCTTTAACTGCAGCACTATAAATGTCAAGTATTAGTTTGAGAGAGATTTATGCTCTTATAGTTACAGGCACTTACAAAAACTACTCACACACACACGTGAAAGCTTTAATCCTAGAGATGCATCAGTAGCAGCAGATCTTTAACTTTTCATTTTGGTGTATTTTACTTAATCATAAGAAGCTCTTTAA
Source organism: Thalassoma bifasciatum (assembly GCA_008086565.1). Lineage (NCBI taxonomy): Eukaryota > Metazoa > Chordata > Actinopteri > Labriformes > Labridae > Thalassoma > Thalassoma bifasciatum. The sequence goes on along the minus strand of RPOG01002066.1, from coordinate 28,412 downwards.
GCACTCGCCATGATGGACAAACATGTTGGCTTCATCCCAAATTGAGCATTTCCCGTTTGGTTGGTGTCATTTCTCATCTTGTCCATAAATTCCCCCAACATGTGCACCTCCTCTGATCTCCTCCCAACATCTTCAGGCAACTGGAGGAGTTCAGAGATCACAGGCGTTGCTTGTTAGCAGAACTGCATCTGCATCTGGCCTGATGCTGCCGTGTTAGTTTCGTGGTATCCATGGCATTTTTACTGCTTTATTAGCACGGTTCGTTTGGCTCGCTCACATATGCTGTTTGTTCAGCCAAATAGATTTTGGCTGTAATTGTGCAACGACTCCCAAACTGTTATGATAAACAGATTTTTTTTTTTTTTCTCTCAGTGGGTTTCTTTGCTCTATTGTTCTCAACGTGTTCATACTCATCATCCTGTCAGGCAGGCATCCTCACTTTACCTCCTTTATCCACCACTTCAAAAGAAACACATGAGAGGATGGACCATCTTCAGGGGCGCGCGGACAGAAAACTAGAACAAAGGGCTTTAAAAATGAAGGGAGGCATGGTTGTGTTGTGCTGAAATGATGCACTCTTTCACCCTCTCTTTTTCATTTTCCCTCAGGGATTGGGGGTTTCCTGTAACCTGAGTGTTGGGTTCTCCCTCGCTCACCCTGTCACTCACTCTCCATCATTTCTTGCTCCTCTAAGTTTCAGTTTTGACTCCTTGACTCCTCTCGCTCCTCTCCCCGCTGGGTTTCCTGAGCTTATTATCAGCGTGCCTGCAGCCTGTTTGTGACGGGGCAGCTCGGCAGGAAGGAAGGCAGGCCGATGGCCACTGAGATCTGGAGTGACTCAGGTCCGGTGCAGGCAGTGCCCATGGGGAGCATGTGTTTCCTACCTCTGAGGAATGTGAGCGAAGAGAATCATCGGCCGTCTTTAGCTCTGAGCACAGTTCCTTAAACAGACTCACCCTCCACACACTTGGAAAGGATGATCGCCAAGTGAGCTTGTGGCAGCCCAGCGTGAACTCTTAAGCAATTATTTAGAAAAACACAATGTATGTGTGGGAGACACTGCATCCTAAGTGCTTCTGTGACAGTAAAACAGCGTAATTATCCCAGAATCCAACCAGAGAGTGGTTTTATATTCATATTCATTAACAATCCTCCTCGTAACTTCGCTTTGTGGCTCTTTTATTGTTTGAATCACACTTTCCTGAGACCCCACAGCAGCCTGCTGGGCTGCATACTTGTGTGCAGACCCTAATAGTCTCCATCATGATAATTGTGCGGTGAATTCCTGCAGCTACATCCTTTTTCTTGGAACCCACATAAACTCACCTCTCCTATTTAACGTGGTACGGCTCCAGCTCTAATTCAGCTTGTTTGCAAGGGAAATGCTTTCCCTCCACTTTGCTTCATTCAGGATTAAAACCAGTGCTGGGATAATTAAACCTAAGATGGAGCAGCAGCTACCTGACCGGACAGAGTGTGTGGAGAGACGAGTGGGCTGTGGGAGGGTGGTGCTGAGCATATGAAGGAGGCAGGTATTTAGCCTGTTGCAGGAATCTGGTTCCTCCCACTGGTAATTACAGAGCTGTCTCCTTACCTGTCACAACAGCTGGCCCGGGCTTACCTGATTCAACACACAAATCCCCCCCACACCCATGTCAGTACACAGGCTGGGGTGCTATCTTCGCACCATCCGGGAGACTGAAAACCGTTCCTCAGCTGAACATCGTGGAAAAACTTTAATTTGTTCCTGCACTTTGAGTCAAGCTGTGTTCATTAGAAAGAAGAAATGAAAAATAGACTTCTCTGTGATTGTAGGGCTTGGGGAACTGACATGATTTCCTGTTTCGTAAACACTTCTCTAAACCATAACACATTTATCTTAAACTACTCTGACTTGCCTGAGAAGATGACTTTCTGTGCTTGGTGTTGCTGAGTTCATGCTTTCCAGTTCACCTCACTCTCTCTCTCTCTCTCTCTCTCTCTCTCTCTCTCTTGTACTGTACGCTGTTGTGATGCTCTGTGTTTCCATTCATGCTCCTACAACCACACATTTCACTCAGCTCAGGGTGGGTCCAGTAAAATGTCATCTCATTTCCCTTTACACTCCTCGCCAGCTCTTTTCATTTTCAGTTTGGCTGAACTCGCAGCGGGTGAAACTCTACCTTTGCAGCCGCAGCGGCAGCACAGATGGTAATAGTGGCATGTGATACACGAGCGGCAGCAGCCGTATGGAAGATCCTGGTACAGCCCAGATCAACTATGCAGCTCAAGTATGCGAAGCTGTCGGGGAAGTAATTCCTGGACTTGTGAGCGGAGAATCCCGGCTCTTGCAGGCTGAGGCAGAAGGTTTGGACACGGGCCAGGCTCAGGATCCATTCATACACATCTCCAATTTCTCTGCAACCCCCACTCACATCCTCCCACCGCTCACAACTCTGAGTTTTATTCATGAGCACATTCTTCACTTTGCTGTTTCTTTGCATTGATCCTTTCGAAAGCCCCCGTCCTGCACCTCTCTCTCCCCTGCCTTCTTTTTCTGCACCGTTTACAGCTCGATCATCTCTTATCTGTGCACGTCTGCTTCTGACTTAATCCTTTGAAACAGGGAGATTCATAACATTAAGCCTCCAGTTGCTCGGCTCTGTTTTCTATCATGCTCTGCGAGGGTTGGTGTTCTCATGATATGGGCGCGCTGAGGAACAAAAGTTTGAGATATGGGCAGGGATACTGTACGAAAACAAACACTCCTCGTGGCCAAGTTCACAGCAGCTGGAATCGATGGATGTTTGGCTTAAGTTGGGATCATTGAGCAACATTGTTCAAGTTGGTATTACGAAATAATGTCATAACATTGACGGAGACCTTTTTAAGAGGTTGAGAAGTCACGAAAAACAGAATATGTTTTTACAGAGCAGTCGAATGAAGTATAAACTTTCCAGGAAGAGAAAGTCGATATTTCACCTGCATGCCTGTTCACGTGCCGTCTTGTTAAGCAACACTTACTGTCAGGATGCATCATGAGGTGAATTTGCTCTCATATGTTTGACGTCAAATGCAGGAGAGAGCAGTGCAACATGTTTGAAAAAGAATAAACAGAAAATATAACAAACATCTGACCTGGATGAACCCAGAAAAAGATGTGAGAGTGTAACATGAGCTGACTCAGACTTGACCTGGATTCTTTCAAGACTGAACTCACCTCAACTCGCACTTGAACTCTGATGGCGTCAGTCTGACCTTTGACTTTCGGGACGTAAACACTGATGTTGGCGTTAGTTCACAGAGGGAAAACTTCATAAAAAGTTGCTGGTTAGTTGAAGCTGTTGAGCAGACGACTGTGATTTGAAGCCCTGTGAGAACTTGACAAGTTGTTTTGAAATAGTCTCACTTTTATTATTGAGAATTAAAGGTTTAAAAAGAGATTAAAAAAAGGATTCATGATAACTTTTTTTTTTTTCAAACTGATACCAGTATTCCCTCTTGAGTAGTCACTGATACCAAGTCACGACACCTCTAGTACTTTTGATACATAAAATCTTAATCAACACATTTGAACTAAGACATGTTTTTAAAAAAGGTAGCTCTGCAATGGAGTCCAAAATAAAGCACAAAAAACTCTGAGTTCATGAATTGTCAGTAATAATTTAACAAAAGTGCAAAATAAAATCAACAACTCTCAGAGTTTTCATTTTGCATTTTATTGATTTGTTCTGCATGTGCTACACACAAGAGAGAGGTAAGAAAAAAAAAGAATTCACACTTGCCCCATTCTCAAAAGTAAAACAGTAAGTAACACGATGGTCTTTCTAATAACAATGAATGAACGAATAAAACAGACAATACAAACCTAAAAGAAAGAAACCTGACAATTCATTCAAGGAAACATCACAGAAATCAAATTAACTAATTTGATACACTCTGAGAAGTGAATTCTTATACATTTTCTTGAACTAATATAACTGACCACAACCCTTTAAATCATTATTCAATTCCACAGTTAAACTCCAATCACAGTTAAACACTTAAGTATTGAAGCTCTTGGCAAACTGATGTTTAAAATGATATTTTCTTCTATGCTCCTCATCTTCAGAGGAAAAGACAAACATATTTTGTAAACCCTCTAGTAGTAGCTTACTCTTTGCTTTGAACATAATTACAAGTGTCTGTAACTCAGTTAAATCTGCTGTTTTATTTTTTTGTGCCAGATAAAACACTTTTACCGTCAACTCTCATTGAGTTTTATTTCATGGTGAAAAGTTAAAGCACAAAATTAGAACAAAGCTTTAACTTTTAAGCTGCTTAACTGTGCCATCGCGAGATTATTTTTTTGCCTTGAGTGTCAGTGGTTGGTTTCGGCACCAAAAAGTTGTTAATTTCTTGCCGCTAGAGTTGTGTCAAACATGAATCCACTTATAGCTCAAAGACCGAGACTCTGTTTCACAACGCTACGCCAACCGACAAAGTTTAACTGTGCTGAAAAGAATTTATTGTATTATTTTTGTGGGACTTACAGGACCTGGACTGTCTGACAGAAAAAGGAGATCAGAGCAGAAGAAAGCTAAACAGGAGAGTGATAGAGCACGAGGTGAAACAGGAGCTAAAGGCTAAAATATGGGCTAATCTGTTTGCGTTAATGACCAAATGCAGCAGTTATTCTGCAGTAATCTGTTCAAACCTGAGAGTCTATCAATAAAATGAAGAGCCGGGTTACGTTTGCTCTGCTTGGTGAGGTTGGAGTTGGTAGATGAGCACTGGTAGGACACAACCAGGATTCACTAATGTTACAGACATGTCTCAAATCTGTTCACCTTTTGAACTCTAAACTACAAACTGAGTCCACAAAGTTTCATTGTTGTCACCTTTCAAACCATAAATAAATACATTACCATGTCTTTGCATCCTTTAATTCCAGCCTCAAAGACTAAAAACTGATTCTTTTACACCTGAATCTCCTCTGTATGAAGTTTGTCCCACAAGAGCATCGTAGAGAAAGAAACATAATTCTAGATTCAAACATTTTTAATATTTTAAACTGCAAAGAAAAGTCTTTCACATCCTCCTTGTTGTAGATAATGTTTGTTTGAAACACAAGATTGAACTGAAGTCTCCTGATCTCCTGTTTCACCTCACAGGTACAAACAACACAGAGATCACCAAACAGTCCAAAAACATCCCCATGTTCTTCAACATTTCTGAGATTCGACAAAGCGTCGGGGACTATCGCCTGCTGACCAACGCGGAGCTACGGATGCTCATCAAACAAACCAGCATCGCCAAAGAGCAGAGGGTGGAGCTGTACAAGGGTTTGGGAGTCGACGCTCGCTATCATTCTTCCCGCTTCATCACCAACCAGTGGAGAGGCAAATGGCTGTCCTTCGACGTCACGGAGACTCTGCAGGAATGGCTCAAAGGAAACGGTGAGACCAAAGTTCTTCCTACTCTGAGTTCGGGCGGAACAATTTATCGTTTTCTGATCGAAATCACAATTTCAGACATAATCATGTGATCGTCAAAGCTGTGATTTTTTTGCTCCTGACTGACCCAGGATCTGAGTGTAAGACTAATGGGAAATATCCTTTTTTTCCTTGGCATAGTTGAATTTTAATCTCTTTTTGAACTTAGTCTTTACTCACTTGTTTCGTATTTTATCTTATTCACTTAACACAATTAAAGAGGTTTTGCATTACATCATTTTTAAAAGTTGAGAGTCAAATATAGCTCTTTTTGTTTTTCAGTCGTTATAACTAAAAATACAATTAAAAAAGTCAAGTTTAGAAATGGAAAGAGTTGTATTTTAAGGTCAGAAATTCGACTTTTTATCTCAAAGATTTTTTTTTTCTCAAAATTTTGCCTTTTATTTAATAATGTTGTCTTTATTTTTCATAATTTTGACTAAAGATTTTGACTTTTCATATCAAAATTTCCACTTTTACTTCAAAATGTTGATGTTTTATCTGAAAATTTTGACATTTTATCTTAGACTTTTGTCTTTATCTCAAAATTTTGACCTCGAATGTGAAAGCTCAGACTTTTTTTTTCAAATAATGTTAAATTGATTTCTTAAAATTTGGACTATTATCTCAAAATTTTGACTTTTTTCTTCTCAGAATTTTGTCTTTACTTCTCAAAATTTCCACTTTTGTTCGTAAAATATTGACCTTTTATCTAAACGTTAGAAACAATTCTTACCTTCAGTTTTCATCCCTACATTAGAGTAAAAGCTTTTGATGTAATTTTCTGTCAAGTTTGTGAATATAACTGAACATTGTGAAAACTTCACTGAGGCTTGATGTGAAGAAAATCACAAATTGAATTGAAATCGTAATATCTCCCAGAAAAGTCGCAATTAGATCTTTTTGTACAAAATCATTCGGCCTCACTCTGAGTTAATAACAGACTAATATGAAACGTCTGAATGTTGTTATTCTCTCTTTCTCCCCAGAGGACGAGCAGGGTTTCCAGCTTCGCCTCTTCTGTGAGTGCAGCCAAACGACCACAGACATCGGTTTCAATTTCGTCATCTCCGGGACCGCCAACGACCGGAGCGACATCGGAACGTTAAAGATGATGACGCAGCAGCCGCCGTACATCCTGACCATGTCCATCCCTCAGAACACGAGCAGCCACCTCACCTCCCGCAAGAAACGATCCACGGACAACAAAGACACCTGCACGGCGTAAGCACTCCCGACAATTCATTTCAACCCCGCGGTTAAAGTTTATCCCCGTGAGTCTGGTTCAGCCGAGCACATTTACTACGTAGATCTGCCACCTAGAGAGTGAGGCCAGGCCATCAGGAGCAAACAGATTTAATGTCCTGGAAAGTCAGCGGCCAAACTTTAAACCACATCCTCGGCTCTGGAGAACAGTCTCCGGCTTTTAGGAGACAGATTTTGATTCTCAGCAGACTTTTCCTCGGGGTAAACACTAAATCATGGAGGTCCTGAGACTTCTGGAAAGCAGCTCCACAGATAAACACTTCAGGAGTGTTTCTATTTCTGGTGAAGCTTTAATACCAACACAATACACCCTCTATTGAAAGTATGCGCCATGGAGTGACTCTTAAAAAGTGTGTGTTCCCTGTTTTCTCACCTACAGACAGACAGAGTCGTGCTGCGTTCGGAGCTTATACATCGACTTCAGGAAAGATCTGGGCTGGAAGTGGATACACAAACCAACGGGTTATCACGCCAACTACTGCATGGGGTCCTGCACTTACATCTGGAACGCTGAAAACAAATATTCTCAGGTAAGATTCAACACCTGCACCACAGACAGCTTACATATGTTAAATCTGAAAGTTTGTTGGACGTAAATGAAACATGTTGTGAAACACTTTCAGGTCAGGTTTGGAGGAAAAAACTATCAGGAAACGCGAAACCAACGCAGAAGTGAGGGTTCCTACAAATCCTTTAATAGTCTTAAAAAGTCTTGAATTCATTAAAATGTTATATTCTAGTCTTAAACAAATTACTCAAGGGTCTTAAATTTGTCAAGGCAGGATTTGTTAATGTTTTATTGATTTATTTTTTTCTCTGGACTTTCCAAGAAGATGTAGTGAGGATACTGGGTCACTGTTTGCACTTTTACATGCATTTATTGAACTAGAGAGCACTGAGGATCACTTTATGTCCATTACACAATCAAAAAGTAAACTTAAATGAATCTCATTGAGTGACACACGCCATGATTTGGTTGTAATGCAGCAGGACCTCCCAAACCATCAACCATATTTATATGTTTTTGGTCTTAAATTTCATTCAAAGTGACAATAAAAAGGTCTTAAAAAGTCTTAAATTTGACTTGCTGAAACCTGCAGGAACCCTGGAAGTGCAAATAACTGCAGTTTTTTTCAGTTTCTGCTCGAGGCTGGCTGCAGAAAAACCAGAAACTACAACCACATGAAGAGTGATTTTGTCAGATCCTCTCAGAAGCCTCAGAGAGAACGATAGAAGATTGTGAATATGTTGAATGTTTGCGACAACCAAGTGTGTAATGTCACATAAACCAGAACAAAAGCCAATCAAGAAGCCACCTGACTCAGCTGACTGAAGGGAGCGAAAGTAAAAAAGTTATTTGTAATACTCAGGGCAACTTTTACTCACCTCCAACTTCCGCTGTAAAGCCATTTCCCTGCTGTCTCCATGACTTCCTGTGTCATTTTTCTGTATTTTTTAACCATCATTGCTTCATGTTTGTATGTTTGTTGACACCAAAGTCAGGTTTTACGACATGAGATTTTGAATATCGAGCTCTGTCGTGCACAACACACACAGATTTATCATCAAGTGTGTGTTGATCATAGACTGTATAATGAGTGGATGTAAAGACGTTCGGCTCAAACTGAAGCCTCCAGCAGATGCCCCGCCCCCTAGTGTCTGGCTGCAGTATAGGTCATAAGCCCCGCCCCCTGGTGTCTGGCTGCAGTATAGGTCATAAGCTCCGCCTCCCCATGTATTCCAGATATGAGCCGGGAAAACTTTGAAAAATTACGATACCTCGTAGAAACGTTTCTCTCATCCTTATGCTAAGGTGGTATGACGATATAAATTGGCTGCATTGCGTTGTAGTGTTTTTCTGAGAAGTTAGTTTCTCATTAGTTATTGGACGTTAAAAACCGCGATATAAGTTTCGTTTTACGATAGTTGACAGCTGCCGTTCGTGAGTAGTTTTTATCGGGGATATAAGAAACTTTGGGAAAGAGCCAAAAGCAGACTAAACCTTCTGAAGAAGAAGAAATAAATTTTGAGTAACGAGTAACGGGGATTTTTTGGCTTCAAAATCGTAGAACGCTGACAGGCGGAGCCACGCTGTCCATTCTATCTACAGTCTATGTTGTTGATAAATCTGTGAAGGTTTGAAGAATCCTGTAAGGGTGAGGATCTCCGTGATTTGCTCCGAAACTCCATTTCACGATCAGATCGGTGACATCACTAAGACTACATCCATTTAAATAGCTTATGTCATGTAACAGAGATTGTTTCAACCCAATGACACTGTTTGTTTAAACCAGAAACTGTTAGATAAGTGGACATCACCCACCTGTGTTTATGGTCTTTCTGGAGCCAGCCCCTAGTGGACACTCCATGAACTGCAGTTTTTTATTTAGCTTTCTTAGGCTTGGAGGTTGCTGCTTGAGTTAACCACAACTTAACACAAACTTAATCAGCAAGAATGAATTTCTAGATCTGAATTTCACACCTTTTCGGAAAAGTAAGATGAAGCTAATGTGAGTTACAGTCCTTCGAGATTAATCTGTATACAGAAGTATGATAATTAACTCCTCAATATTTTCTTTTTGTTGCTGTAATTTTGAAAAATGTCAGTGAAAGAAACTTGACACAGTCTGGTTCAGATATTCATGCCCAGTTTGTTAATAATGATGAAATGTTTTAAACTAAATTTAAAGATAAATCAAAGTGAGGGACACAAAGAGAGTTTAAGAAGCAGGACTGTGGCTGTTAACTGGATTTTAAGTGCTGCACTTTGGTTACGTAACGTGTGAGTCTCGAGGGTTCCTGACTCGCTTTGGCTCATGTCATGTTGGAAATGAAGTTTCTCCGTGTTCAAGCTTTGCCTCATATAATCGTTTACAGATTTTGGCCTTGTATAAGCATCACAACCCGGGAGCCTCTGCCCAGCCCTGCTGCGTTCCCCAGACGCTGGAGCCGCTGCCAATCCTCTACTACGTGGGCCGGCAACACAAGGTATTTATCCCACAACCGAGTGACCTTCACCCCGAGGTGAAACGTTTGATCTGAGAGCAACACGTTCATAAGATGTTTCACCTCACTGTTGATTTTCACTTTCAGGTGGAGCAGCTGTCCAATATGATCGTCAAGTCCTGTAAGTGTAGCTAAAATTACAGCAGGGCACATCGCTCGGCCTCAAACACACACACACACCCACATGGACGAGATGTTTGGGAGCACAGAGAAGAGAGAGAAAGCGCTGAAGAAGAAGAGGAGGAAAATAATGTGGAGGAGAGGAGCAAAGTATTTAAAGTCAGCAGGAACTTTGGGGTGGACACATCAAACCATGAACTCCTTTAAATAGATATTGTAGATCATATTTTGTACAGATTTTTCCACGCTGTAGTAAAATTATCTGTCTTGAAATAATTAACTTATTTGTTGAAGGGACAGATTTCTAAGGAAGCGATTAACAAAAGACTAAAGGACCAAACGACCTGAACGGAAGAAGACTTTTCCCTCCCGGGGCATTTTTGTTTTCCACATCATCTCCCTGGAGAGGTCATGGTTAAAGGTGCTAAGTGGTTGTTGGGGTTTTCCTGGAAGATAATGCCCAGGTGCATTTGGAGAGAGCGAGACGACCGCAGGGACAGTCCGAGCGGGAACTCCCTCCAGCCCCACTTTCATTTCACAGGAACCGTCCATCACTTTTACGTGCTGTTTGTTTTTTCAACCCACGTGATTTATACAATGCCTCCTTGTCGCTGTGTTTGTGTTAATAATTGAACGTCAGCTCGTCCTTATGAAACCGCGCCTGCTGCCAAAGCCATGAGTAACATCAGTGTTTTTGAGAGCGATGACACCGTGTTTTTCTCAAACGCAGGATTCACAGCCAGCCTGTTGTTTGGAGGTTGTGCGGGTCAGGGTGTGTGGTTGTGGTGTCGGTTTAAAGGAAGCCGTTCAGACTTCAAACACATATTTCATGTCCTTTCTTTCCTCTTATTAGAAAATTAACTCCAGGATAACTTTATGACTTTGAAGTGTGACGCTTTTTGCACAACTCAAAAAAATGAATCCAGCTTCTGTTTGTTTGTTTTAGGACTAAACCATTCACAGTTTGACAGCCTATATTTTTTTTTCATAGTGCACTTATATTTTTTAAATTTGCATTTGTAAATATTAAAATTTTAAAATAAACATCAATGTTAAATTATCACATTGGAGTGGAAGATTTTTAAGAGCTGAATAAAAACACGGTAAATATTTCCACTGAGAGAGCGGGGATGTGGAGGTGGATGTTGCGTGTATTTCACTTGTCAGTGCATGAATGTGTGTGTGTGTGTGTGTGTGTGTGTGTGTGTGTTTTAATTACAGCAAAGGGAGAGAGCTTTTTGCGCAAGGGGCAAAAACTGGGACACGCCGAGTGTGTTTTGGACCTGATTTCTGCAACCTTTTAATCACACGGTTGATTCTTGTTTTTCATATTAAACAGTAATAAAGGGTTTAGCTGAGTAAGTGTTGAGCATGTTTTCGCACGCGGGGCCACGGTAAAAACAACAACACCTCACTGACAACGAACTTAAGTATCTTTTACGTTCTGACTTGAGCAGAATGTGACTGCAGGACGGAGTAAAAACCGTTGATCCAACTCTCGAATCACATAAAGCTCTTTTTACTTTGACGACTTTTTGTTTGAAGATCAGTGCCGTGCAAAGGGTGTTCCCTCCCGTGACTTCTTTTTTTGAAAAACAGACTTAAGTGCCCTTGTAGGAGCCAGAACGCACTTAAGTGACCTTTTGGGAGTCAAAACATGCCAAAATACATACTGAAATGGTCTCTTGGGGGCTGAAATTTGCTGAAGTGCCCACCTTGTGAGTTAAAATGTGTGTGGAATTGCCCTTTTGGAAGCCAAAAACATGCTCAAAGACACTTTTTGGAGTCAAAGCATTTGCTATCGTGTCATCTTAGGAGCCAAAATGCATGCTTGTTTGATCACCCGAAGTAAAAAATGCATTCCTGGTGTAAAGACCATACTCTTACAAAAGAAACCCAAAACAGTTATAATGCTTACAGAAAAATCTCAAGACCAGGCCACACATGCTAAAGTGCCCTTTTGGAGCCAAAACTAACATCAAGGTGTTCTTTTGGGAGTCAAAACACATGATTAATTGCCATTTTAGGAGCAGAAGTGCTTCCTTGGGAGCCAATATGCATGGTCAAGTATCTTTTTGGGAACCAAAACAGGCTTAAGTGCAATTTTGGGAAACCGTAAGTATGCTAAAGTGTCCTCTTGGGATCTAAAAAATGCCAAAGCACCATTTTTGACGCTTTGGTGGTAAAATGTGCTATATATTCGGGCTAATTTTCAAAAATAACCTGATTATTTTTCCCTGTACTGCAACAGGGATTATTTTCCTAGGCCCCCCATCCTGTAGGTTTTTAAACAAACGCATCGTTGGAGATAAACATTGACATCAATTATGGCATGACAACAACCCATGACATTAACATTTTGCTACTCATGACAGCTTTTTGCCAATTTTCGTCACTTTTTTCCCACCATTTTTGGACCCTTTTTTGCTACCCTCTGATTATCTTTTAGTTTAATCCCAACTTTCCTGCCATTTTTGTTGCCTTTGGTTATTTTTTTTACCACTTTCAACTGTTTTTGTCACTTTTTTGCCCATTGTTGCTGTCATCTGACTATTTTTCAAAGTTTTCTCACAATGTTCTTGCCCACTTTTGTTGTTTTTTTTTGGCCGTTTTAGGTAAAATTTCACCACTTTGGGGGCCTTTTTTGCAACTTTCTGAATATTTTCTAGGTTTTCTTCCAATTTTTGCTGCTTCTTTACCATTTTAGCCATTTTGCACCACTTAGATTGTTTGACTTGCAAGGCTAAGTTTCAACAATTTGGCTCATTGGTTGAGTAACACTGGTGTAGAGCATGAAACACACACTGGTAAAAAGTTTTTCTGGTATTCTGACACAGATTAAAGAAATATTGCACTGTCTGTGATTAGAATGTTGCAACAGGTCATTTTGGGATTTAATCTACTTTGTAATTAATTGCCCGGCCCTACTGTGTATGCCTTTTTCTTTCCTTTTGCCCCTGCCCTTTAAAAGTCTATGCACACCCCTGTGAAGTGCAGTTTCGCTGATGAAATAAAAACCCATCCCATGGGTTTTTAAACAAATACATTGTTGGAGAAGGACACTGACATTAACTATGGCACAACAACAACCCATGATATTTCCTTTCTGCTGCTTGTGACTGCTTTTTACCCATTTTAGTAAAAAATTTTCCCCACCATTTTTGCTACGACTAGTTTTATCCCAACTTTCTTGCCATTTTTTGTTGCCTTCGGCTATTTTTAACACTTTCCACTTTGTCACTTTTTTCCCATTGACCCAGTGTTGCTGTCTTCTGACAATTTTCCAAATTTTCTCAGAATTTTCTAGCCCATTTAGGTAAATTTTCACTTTTTTTCACCACTTATTAGCTACTTTCTGAGTGTTTTCCAGATTTTTATTCCAATTTTTGCCGATATTTTCTACTTCTTGACCATTCTTTCCACCTTAGGCTTATTTGTATTACTGCTTCTTATCATTTTTTGCCATTTTTTACCTCTTAGATTGTTTGTCTTGCAAGGCTAAGTTTCAAAAATTGGCTCATTAGTTGAGTAACACTGGTGTATAGCACAGAACATCTACTGGTAAGTTTATCTGGTATTCTGACACAGATTAAAGAAATATTGCACTGTCTGTGATTAGAATGTTGCAATTGTTCATCTACTTTGCAATTAATTGCCCAGCCCTTTTCTTTCTTTTTGCCCCTGCCCTTTAAAAGTCTATGCACACCCCTGTGAAGTGCAGTTTCGCTGATGCACTTTCCTCACCGTGCACAGAAAACACAACCTGCCTCTTGCATCAAAACTAGGTTGTTCACCTCGCGGCTCCAGGAGAGAGATCAACCAGTGGAAAAGCGCGGCCCGTGCCAGGTGTGTGTGGTCTATTTCTGGGCAGAGCCTGGACTCCTGTTTACTCTGGATGACTACAGACTGACTGAAGAGGAGCAGAAAGCTCCGCTGGACTCCACTTCAGCGCCGGCTCAGCCAAACGCCAGAATTCCCAGACACAAAGCCTCGCTCCTGGCACCGTACCTGCAGGGATGCGCTCCATATCAACATTTTTTACCCATCTCCCAACACCTCTTCCACCTTCCACCCCCACCCTGCCAGCCCCACCCCTCCGCCTTAGTACTCAAGGGATTACTGGCAGCCCACAAGGCTGTATTGGAAGTGAGGAGAGCAGGTCCAGACCCGTTGGTAAGTCCCAGACTTAAGGGCAGTGACTACATGGAAAATCAAACACACATACTGTACACATGAAAACACTGAACCCACTGACACACAGGCGCAGCGCGAGCACATCGACGCCTTACATAAGCTTTGTGCGAGCTTTGGCCATGAGGGATGCTTGTGCTGCTAACAAGGTGACGGTGATCTGTGCTATCTTGTTCCAAAGCTGGTCATGTTACCCAGAGTTCCTGTGGAAAGCACAAGAATTTTCCTCCTGCGAGCCAAAAGAGAGAAAGAGAGAGAAAAAGAGAGAGAGCGCTCTGTGAAGACATAAACAAAGTGAAATGAAACACGATCAACATAATTCTCTCACCTCTGAAATGAAGAGCACTGATCTGACGCCAGCTCTCTGTTTTTAATAGTGCCAGAGCACAAGATGTGCTGTTTTATCTCGCCGGGGTGAGTATAAAAGAATGTTAAAGGGCTTTTCACTCCAAGCAAACACGCTCATTACCAACTCAAACAAGAAAAACGTGAGTTTAGTTGGAAGAGACACGATCATTAAAAGTTGTTTGCTCAAACGCTCGCACTTCCACCTGTTTTACTTTCACTGTAATGACCAAACAAAGTGTGCAAATGTCAAGAGGCTCATAAATCTATCACGGCGCTAATGGAACATTCCCTGAGGGAAGACAAACTCAAGTAGGCTTGTCTTCTCTAACCAGCGTTCACTCCTCAGCAGCTGCTTCCTCTCCAGCCCCGAGGCTTTTTATGGGACTGGAATAAACTGCTGACACCTCCTGCTGCAAAGTCAAGCACATCCCAGAAAACCCTCCATCCCAACAGGAAAAAAAGGCCTAAATCTTTTTACGACGGATGTGTCGGCACCAATGACTGTATATAGAATGGACAGCGTGCTTCCCCCTGTCACGTTCTACGTTTTTGAAGCCAAAAAACCCCGTTAGAGAATTTCCAGTGGAGCCAAGTAAAAAAAAGAAATAAAAATATTTATTTCTTCTTCTTCAGAAGGTTTAGTCTCCTTTTGGCTCTTTCCCAAAGTTTCTTATATCCCCGATAAAAACTACTCACGAACGGCAGCTGTCAACTATCGTAAAACGAAACTCATATCGCGGTTTTTAACGTCCAATAACTAATGAGAAACTAACTTCCCAGGAAAAAAAACACCTGAACACCATGCAGCCAAATGACATCATCATACCACCTTAGTGTAAGGATGAGAGAAACGTTTCTACGAGGTGTCGTAATTTTTTAAAGTTTTTCCCGGCTCATATCTGGAATACATGGGGAGGCGGGGCTTATGACCTATACTGCAGCCAGACACCAGGGGGCGGGGCTTATGACCTATACTGCAGCCAGACACCAGGGGGCGGGGCTTATGACCTATACTGCAGCCAGACACCAGGGGGCGGGGCATCTGCTGGAGGCTTCAGTTTGAGCCGAACGTCGTTACGTCCACTCATTATACAGTCCGTGGTCGGCACCGATATATTTGCTTTTGAACGTCCTCTACTCCTAAAAGGTTCGCACAATCAGAAAAATTCCAACAGTTTCCGAAAGCTGAGACGTTTCAGCTGATATGTGGTTATTACGGTAATTTTCGCATTTAAGGAAACTTGTGANCTTATGACCTATACTGCAGCCAGACACCAGGGGGCGGGGCATCTGCTGGAGGCTTCAGTTTGAGCCGAACGTCGTTACGTCCACTCATTATACAGTCCGTGGTCGGCACCGATATATTTGCTTTTGAACGTCCTCTACTCCTAAAAGGTTCGCACAATCAGAAAAATTCCAACAGTTTCCGAAAGCTGAGACGTTTCAGCTGATATGTGGTTATTACGGTAATTTTCGCATTTAAGGAAACTTGTGAATAAACAGACAGACTACAGAGTGGACAGATAAGAGGGAGAAAGAGAACAGTTTCACCAAAAATGCCAAAAAGAAAATCTGAAGTTTCTGCATGACTCTGAGACAAAGGAGCAACTTCATGAGAGAAAAGGTAACGTTTGATGGGATGAATGTCAGGATAAATGAAGCTCTCTCTATCTAGTTTTTACTTCATTTGATGTTGGTAATGTGTGGTGATGCTTTTGAAAGGATGCACCGAGTCTTATTTGTACGATATGTGAGTATTTTGCTGTTGACAAACGTAGTAACCTTTTTAGAACAGAGTAACGTGCTGTGTTTATACCGTATACCAGAATGTGTGTTTTACGTGTCGAGCGCAAAATAGCGGTCTCAGAAATGTGTTTCAAGTCTTATTTTTGCTGTGTGAGAGTTATTTAAGGCTTGAATTGTAATAATCTTTATAAAGACTGTACCATCCAATATTCATGAGTAGCTGAATATCTTTCTCTTTTACTTCCAGATCAAGTTTTTCTGTGAAGAGAAAAATCCTTCATTGGCTTTTGTGCAAAGAGAAGAACAAGATGTGAGATCCTGGAAGATCTAGTGATGTTGTCAATACCTCTTTTTATACAGAATAAGAGAAAAAAATGTCATAAACGTCATGTAAACATGTTTGTTTATGCTCCAATTTTCAGTCAATCCTGTCAAATTTATTCCTTCTGTTTATTTTAAGTGTTTTTTCTTCACTAAACCTCTAACATCCAATTCTTTGTTTGTGTTTTCCTTCAGATTAAAGTGTTTTTCTCTCACATAACATGCAGTTAATTGGAAATGGCACCAGATACTAAAAGTTTAAAATATTCCAGAAAAAATGGGCCCAATCACTCACTCACTCACAGGACATTTTTTGACCGTTTTATGGTGAAGATAAGCAAAATAGTCCAGGCGGGGATTTTGGGGCTCAGGTTTTAAAGAGTTAAAAGTGTTACACAAGCGAAAGGAGCGAGGACGGACGCCTGCAGCTTTTTAAGGTCAAGCAGGTGTTCTTTTACCACAAATGTAATCCACGTGCCGGGTTTATACGCCAGCATGAGTAACAAGAAGATTGTTCTCTCACTGCACTTCTAAAGAGCGGGGAAATCATCCAGTTTTGACATAATTGGCGCTCTAATTGAACCCATGTGTCGTTTTAAGTCTTTCATCTGTGGTGAGAAATGAAAATCATCCTTCTCTGGCTCTTTTTTGGAAAAAGTCTGAATGGAAGCTGGTGGAGCCGTTTTTACCCAG
The DNA here is from genome assembly GCA_008086565.1 of Thalassoma bifasciatum. Lineage (NCBI taxonomy): Eukaryota > Metazoa > Chordata > Actinopteri > Labriformes > Labridae > Thalassoma > Thalassoma bifasciatum. Next base: position 11,268 of record RPOG01002066.1, on the reverse strand, counting down.
CGCTGGTCTCAAAGTGCTATTTTGGGTCATGTCTTATTACAACATTCATAACATTTGCAATTATCCTGCATGTCCACTGATCTTTTGCCACAACCGGTCGTTAAAAGTGGAGCAGCAAAGCGTCCCGGTGTAATCCTGCGGACTCAGAGGGAGCTGACTGTGACCGTAATAACACACCCCGGTGTCCTGCTGCTGCTGGGCTCAGCTTCACAGTCACAGCTGCTCAGGGCCATTGTTTCTGCAGGTGCTCAACCTGTGATCACACACACACACCCAGATACACACACACACANCTTTGCAAATAAAAAGAATTTTAAAGCTGTTAAGAAATGTAAAAAACTTTTGTCCCGTAATTTTCACCTTGTCAAATGTCAGGGTGGTGCAACCGTAACATTAGACTTTTATTTTAAAGTGAAGAGAATAAAACAGGAAACAGGAAACTGCATCAGCCAGAGGAGCCCAAATGACATTTGTGACCAAGTGGAAAAGTTTGTAGATTTCTCTGAAATACTGATAAAAAATGTTTTTTCACTTCATTGGTGACTGGAACAATTTCCATGTCAGGTGGTACAACCAATGTAATAATGTGAAATGTTATTTTTAAAACTTGAGAGATACTTGCCAATAATTTCACACAGAAAAAATAACAGGAACATATAAATATATTTTCATATATTTGGTTGCACCACCTGACATTTTTGGGTGCTCAAATTAAAAATACTAAAAAATAATGAACCTAAAAACTTTGAAATGTTGGTCAACTACTGAAATCTGTTAGAAAACATAATTCTTCACTTTTTTTTTATCCATTTTCAAAGAACTTTTTGAAAATACGTTTTTAGACCCTCTTTTTGTCATTGACCCAAATGCTGACTAACTGAAAAAGTCTTCTTTTCTGGAAATAAATGCAACCAAGAAACTTAAAACACCAAAGCAGAAACTTCTGATTGAACTCAACAAGTGGATCAAACTGCAGTTCCTCGAGTGTCCACTAGCGCTGGCTGCAAAAGCCTCAGAAACACAATTAGTTCTTATGTTTAAGGACTTCATAAGTGATCTCGAAACAGTCTCAGTTTTATATCTTTGCTTGTTTGTAGTCCACATTTTGAAATAGTAATATCTGGACCAAAGTTTGTCATTTCTTAGTGTCTGTGGTGAACACAAATCCATAAATGGCACATAGACTTAAGGGCTGTTTACACAGGAATGGTTTTAAGATGGAATGCAAGAGTATTGTTGCGTTCCAGCCAACATGAACGCAAACTTTTGAAAACGCCCTTCAGTGTGGCTTTTTTCAGAAACGCCGTTTGACTGTTTCAGTGTAAACAGCAAGCCGGCACTTTCAGTAGACTGACTGCCTTCCAACAAAATACGTATTTATTGCACTTTTTCTACTGTCAGAGAAAAAGTTTTTAGTATAAACTCCTGATGATCAGCTCAGCTCTTCTTCAGCCTCCAAACCTTTCTTGTATATACAGCTCCTACAGTTATATCACCATCTACAGGCCTGGCATGTGAACAACAGCAGTGAAAGTCCCTAAGTGTTTTCGTGTAGATTCACAGAAAAAAAATATTCTGGTTTTTTTTTTTTTTGCTTTTAGGGTGAAAACGCTGTGAGGTGGTGTTGTGTTGAGTGTATTGAAATGTGCAAATCATGTTTTAGAGCCAAAGTTCAGTTCAAGTCTACATGATCTGCTCCATTGTATTCTGGCTGCGTCCCAGCTCCGGCAGGTCGCAGCAGAAACGAAGCCTCGTATTTTTAGCAGGATGCCGAAGCTGTGACGAATCAATTTACAAGAAGCAGATCGAATCGGACAGGAAGTTGTGCAAAGAAACGAGCTAAAAACACCCATTGACTTTCAAAATAACACAAAGCATGTGAAAAACCAGATCATATTTTTCTGGACTACAACAAGAAACCAACAAAGTGAGCGGCGCCAAACCAGGAGTCGAAAGTTTTGAGGTTTTACAGCCCAACTTGAACCAAAAGAGGATCTCTGAATTTACAAAGTTTGTTTAATACCTTGTCGGGAAAAATTAACAAAGGAAAGAAGATCTGCTCTTCAAAATAAACGCATACCATGGTAAGAGTCAGTGGGTGATAGTGCTCATGGGAAATGGAGTCTTTGTCCTGGGAAACACCATCCACTCCTTATGTACCTCACAGCGCCTGTAAAATACTTTTTTTTTAATCAATATGTTGACTCTCTTTTCCTTTTTTTATTGAGACACTCTTTTTCTGCCTTGTAATGGTTGGTGTGACTTTTTTTCAGGTGTGAAAGCAAAAACGCTGAATGTGCAGAGAGGTAGCTGCAGGTTTTCCCCTCTCCACCTGTCTTGTGTTTCCCCCGTTCCTCTCACTTCACACCTGCGGTTCAGGCTGAGATGTTTATCACAGTCTGACTCAGCCGAGCGTATCTCTCTCTCTCTCCGTCTCTTCTCTTCCTCTCTCATCTTTCTGTGAACCCTTGCCAGCTCTTTGAAGACTCGGTGGGCGTTTTTTTTTTTTTGAGTCGTCACCTGAACTAAACAAGGCGAGAGATGGGGGAAGAAAACAGATGGAGGGTGAATGAAAGACCACACACACCTCTGTATGAACTCATATAACACCACAAACTAAGAAGAATAACATTTCATTTTATATATTAACCCTCTGATGCATGAAGTATGAAAGTCAGTGACAGGATTTTTCCCTAGAGTGTTTTTATTTGTCTTAAAGCGTGAAAAAATAATCAGAATAATCTTTTTTTTTAATGCTTAGCAAAACATTTTAACTCTCATTATCATTTATGTCTATAATAAAAAGTTTGGGCCCCAAAATTGATCGTTTTTTCCTGTTTTTATAGTGTTGCAAATTCAGAGTAGCTAGGATTAGAGCACAAAGGGACAACTCTATTTTCTCTTAAAGGCAGAAAAAAAAATGAATCAGTAAAATAAAATTTAAAAAAAAATTCGTTGTACTAAAACACTAAAAGAAACCAAAATACTCCATAATAAAATGCTAAAAGATATTTCTAACAAACTTAATAATAAGATACTAAAAATGCTAAAATACTGAATCCAGGAAAATAAAAAAAGAAAACAAATTGCTTGGATCCGCAAATGCTAAGATACTTAGTAATAAGATACACAAATTACTGAAATATTTATAAATAAATGCTCAAGATACTAGAACAATTAAAAACAAATATTAAAATACTTTATAATTAAATATAAACACTTAATAATGACACACTAAATACACCAAAATACAAATTGCTGAAATGTTTATAATTAAATTCTTCAGATACTTAAACAACAACAACAATATTAATAATAATAATAACTTTTAAAAACAACAGTTCACAAAGTGCTTTACAGCAGAGATCCGCAGCAAAATCAACAGACAAACAAACAAATAGTGAATTAAATAGCGAACAACATTGAAATGAACAATAAAAAAAAAAAAATATATATATATATAAATATTTGTAATATTAATAACAAATATTATGAAAAAATGCCTTATAGTTAACTATAAACACTTAATAGTAACATACTAAATACACCAAAATACAAATTGCTGAAATATTTATAATTAAATGCTTAAGATACTAAAACAATTAATAACAAATATTACAATATCTTATGATTAAATGTAAACACTTAATAGTGACATACTAAATACACCAAAATACTTGACAATAAAATGCTAATAAAATAGTTAAAAGTGGAACACAGTTGTTTGGTATTGTGTTTCAATTTTAAAAAGAATAATAATAACTGAAGAAATATTTTTATTGGTCTTTTTTTTTTTTATCCTCAGCTAGACATTTCAGGGGACCCCAAGGTTGAGATACTGAAAATGCTAAAATACTGAACCGCAAATGCAAAGATACTTAGTAATAAGATACACAAATTGGTGAAATATTTAAAATAAAATGCTTAAAAAACTAAGACAATTCATAATTAATACTAAAAATACCTCATAATTAAATATTGAAATTGTTCAAAGACTTATATACTAAATATACCAAAATTCTTGATAATAAAATGTTCACAAAATAGATAAAAGTGGAATACAGTTGTTAAGTGTTTCAATTTTAAAACGGATAATGATAACAGAAGAAAATATTTCTATCGGTCATTTTGTCTTTTATCCTTGAGTAGACATTTTAGGGGACCCCCATTTGGATTTCAGGTGACCGCATGTGGGGCCTCGATCCATAGGTTGAGAAACACTGCACTAATTCACTAATAAAGAGTTTCATTTTCTCTTTACAAGGCCGCTCTGTGGCTCTTTTGTCATGGACGTAAACAGTAGCTAACATCATCCACGGAGGATGAAAGACAGACTCTTCAAAGAGGAAAGTTGAGAGGAAAGTATGATAAAACCTGTGAGTGTGGTCATGAAGCTGCTGCACCCTGACTCATGAGCTGGACCTCTATAAAGTAAGACATGTTTTCTAAAAAAGGAAAGGTACCAATTACATCTCCGGACTGGCTCCTTCTCACGGTGCCGCCCCTCTGTTTCCTTCCTTTCTTCTCTCTCTCTCTCTCTGTCCCTGGACGCAGAGAGACAATCTGCCCCATAAACAGCGAACATCTCCCCGGGGATCTAACAGAGCAGAGTTTGTGACTCCGGGGTCCAGAACGACGACATCGACCGTGGAGACTCCACACCCAGAGGAGACGCAGCCCAGAAATAGCAGAGAGACCTCGCAACCTCCAGCAGGAAACAGACCCCAGTGGGTGGGGGTGAGGGTGGGAGAGGGGGGAGGTTGGTCAGAGTTGAGCTCAGGGGGGTCTCATTATTCAGTACGGAGCATCGATTACTAAAACATCTGTGACTCTGAATTCTTAAAACTTTTCTTTCACTCATGGTTAGTGGTTGGGTGAAGACATTTATTAAAAAACAACTGTGTTTACTCTTTTTAAATCATAATAACAACAAAAACTTCCTGATGAAAAGTTTCCCTCCCCCAGTTCTTAATAGCGTGTATTTCCCCCTTTAACATCAATGACAGCTTGAAGTCTTTTGTGCTCGTTGTGGATGAGGGTCTTTATTTTCTCAGATGGTAAAACTGACCATTCTTCTTGGCAAAAAGCCTCCAGTTCCTGTAAATTCTTGGTCTGTCTTGCATGAACTGCAGGTTTGAGATGATATTGAGGTCAGGAGACTGAGATGGCCACTCCAGAACCTTCACTTTATTCTGCTGTAGCCAATGGCAGGACCCAAATGTTGTCTTCTCATCTAAAGTTTTTCACTTTTTAATTTCAAGAATATGACGTTTTCTCTAAAATATCAACTTTTTATCTCAAATTTTAACTTCATCTTAAATTTTTTCTCCTTAATCTCAAATATTGGTCTTTTCTCAAGGTTTGACGTTTTATCTAAAGCGTTGACTTTTTGCTAATTTTGACTTNAAGTACGTCTCATGTGCAGCTTCTGGGCTGATGAGTGTATTAAAAGGAGGTCATAAAAGACTATTGTACGACGTAAGTAGGAAGTAAGTAGTCAAACCTGGTTCAAAGGACTCGGAAACATCGAGTGTGTAGGGGTTTTGTAGTCACTAGGTGGAGGCACAAAGTGTCATCCTTACCACTTGGAAAGTAGTATCCGGAACAACTGAGGAGAGGTTTACCTTGTTACAAATACCAACACAACAAAAAGTTCACTTTTGGTCTCGTCACTCCAAATAATTTTGTTCCTGTGCTGTTTGGCGTATTGTAAGCAGTAAACTTTGTGGCATTTGCGTAGAAATGTCTTTCTGCTGGCGACTCCACCATGCAGCCCAGTTTTCTTCAAGTGCCTCCTTATTGTGCATCTTGAAACATCCAGACCACATTCTTTCAGTGAGTCCTGTATTTCAGCTGAAGTTATTTGTGAGTTTTTCTTTCCAACAATTCAACAGAGAGTTTTTGTTCACACTTACTTTGAATCACACTTTACATTTACATTTACATTTACACTTTACTCAAAACTCATCTGTTTCATAATACCTACTGTTTTTAACATTCTTAACTTTCATATTGTCCCTTATTCTATTGCTTTTATGTTGCTGTTTTTAATTTTATTTTGTTTTTATGTGTTTTTTACCCTTTGTAAGGCGACCTTGGGTGTCGTGAAAGGCGCCTTGAAATAAAATGCATTATTTTTATTATTATTACATGTCAATATATATTATAAAGAGGATAAAAGTCAAACTGGCCAATCAGTGACAGTCTGGGTGAGACAATTTGTTTATCTGATCTTGGAAATAAACCATAATATCTTTCTACTTTGAATTGCTGCAGGTATGTTGGTGTTGCTGTTGGCTTATGGGTATTGTAGTATTTGGTGTTTTGAAATACCAAATGAAGCAGTAACGATAACAAGATCGTCTCTTGTTGCGTGGATGAACCCAAAAAGATTGCTGTATGTTACTTAAATGATACATATTCCAAAAGAAATCACACTGTCTTGTATGCTGGACAAATATTTTTGACTAGATATATCTGTGTGAAGGCACTAACTTGAATTTTTATTGTTGATTTCAGGGATTAAATTGAGTTAAATTGACTTTTCCTCATATTTAATTCTTCTCAGTGTACAAGCTTTTTATAGAGAGGAGTTAAGTGGACTCTCTACAGCCTGCAGCACAGGAGCATGCTGGGAGAAACTCCTCACCAGTGGATGCAAACTGAAGTCCAGTCTCACCCCATTACTCATCCCAGTGCCTCCTTCACACACACACACACACACACACACACACACACACATACATATAAAGTAGGGTAGAGGCCTCTGACTCCAATTAAGAGAGGTGTGACCAGAGTAACAAATCACACACACTGCTTTGGACTGACACAGTGGACAGGGACACACACACACACACACACACACACACAGAGTAACCTGACTCCTCTTATTGGATAAATGGAGGTTAGGGAGGCGTCAGATTTTCAGGAATAGCTCGGTGCAGAGTCTGTTCTGGATTAGTCGGCGGCGTCCGTGGCCTCCTGTGTCACTGAGCCTCTGATGCCTTGTACGAGGGTTATGACAGCGGGGAGAGGCTGCTCCTCTTTGGCCTCCTCCACTCACAGGGACATTAGGTCAGTGTGCCCCCACCCCTCCTTCCTCTCCCTCTCCCAACCGGCTCTGAATTCCCCAATGAACAACACATTCCTCCTTCCCAGTCCCTCTGTTTATGACACGCCATCCTTTGAAGCAGCGTGTGAGTGTTTGTGTACGTGCGTGAGTGCGTGTGTGTGTGTGTGTGGTTATGTGTTCGCCTTGAGCAACTCAGCCTTGGTGGATACATAAACGTTTCACGATGACACTTCCAGAGCAGGCGTGTGTGTTTGACTTCACTGTGGGTGTGTTACAGATGGAGCACACCTGAGCAGGTACGGTGAGGGCATACATCTGTGTGACAGCTGTTTTCACATCTGACGGCAGAAATCTAGGCCAATTGGATTACACGCAGAGGGAGGGAGGGAGAGCTGGGTGGAGGAGAAAGCAGTGAGTCATCTCCAAAGTTGGGATGCGCTCTTTTTAAAGGCAGTGATTGAGAGGGGCAGACAGAGAAAAACAAACCGGTTGCTTTTCTAATTAAAGCAGGCCTGGAGGAGAGGGTGGGGGTGTTAGGGAGTTAGAGGGGGGTGGGGGGTGGAGGTCAAAGCGAGCTGAGTCATTCTTTTACACCCATTTCCTGTGATCGGGCCACTTTGGGAGCGAGGGTGAGATTACGTGTGCGGTTTGTGCAATTCTTCCTCTTCCTGATGCACGCTCACACGCAATCACATGAAGCATCATGGGAGCACATGTGCAGTGTTGCATTTATGCATTCACATGTGCTCATACATCCACATTAAACCTGTGCAGACAGGGCAGACACAGAACATCTGTTTCTATAAATATGCAGAGAAAGAAAAAGCCTCTGAAGTAAATTAAACTGAATTTTGAAATTCAAATATCCTGCTGTTTCATGCTCCTGTAACTTATTTGAACACCAGTCCAAAACAGTCAGAAGTCTCTGAAATCTTAGAATATTTTCCAATAAACTCTTTTCTACCATTTTATTGGATTTTTTTGAGTGTTTTTAAAGTTTAAAATATCTTCATAGAGAACAAGCTAAGCCAGCGCCCTGTTTGATACATTTTTACCAAATATAAAGTTCACAATAGTTTGTAGACTACGCCTCAAAATTTGATTTTATCTTTACCTCTTAAGACTCGAGCTTTTGTCTGATGTGTATTTTTTATTTCACCTTCACTAAGACCTAACAAGTATAAAAACTGAACTTTGTCTTTGAACAGGAAGTTGTGTTTTTAGTGTTATTAGTTTATTAGTTTTTGGTGATAAATGTTGTTGTTATAAATGTTCTCGAGTCCTTAAATGTGGCTCAATATGAATTCCTGTTTCTACTGTAAATTCCACTTTGCCCAATAATTTAACACAGCTTTTTGTTGAATTGTAATATTCACCAAGTTTGAGAGCAAAGGGCTGCACCCATGCGCCTGCTGCCACTTTTATTTTCTGCAGATTCAGCATTTAAATGCAAATTAAAGGAAGTGATATCTCCAAAAGTCTGATGTGAAATTACATGTTTTTTTTGTATATCCCCTGTGGTTAACATTTATAACCATACACTGATTTCCTGTGCAGCAGTTGTTTCAACATCTTGTTTCACTCTAAATAAGGTTAAAACTACTTCTTGAACATTTCATATTTATATATATATCTGACATTGTGACAGAGTTGCAGTAACTCCCTTAGTAATTCAGATTTTGAAAACCTAATTAGAGTTATGGTAGCAACAGTGGACACTAGACAGAAAAAGGAGGTAAGAGCAGAAGAAAGTTTAACAGGAGGGTGATAGAGCACAGGCTAAAGGCTAAATCAGAGGTTAAACTGTTGCTGCTAATGTTGATTCCTGTCCACATGCAGCAGTTATTCTGCAGTGATCTGTTCAAACCTGAGAGTCTATCAATAAAATGAAGAGCCAGGTTACGTTTGCTCTGCTTGGTGAGGTTGGAGTTGGTAGATGAGCACTGGTAGGACACAACCAGGATTTACTAACGTTACTGACATGTCTTAGAGCACTGAGCTGTGAGTAGCACTAAATTTGGCTTCTAAACTACGGTACGAGCTGAGTCCACAAAGTATCTAAATGTTGGTTACAACTAAACCAAGATCTAATGTTTAGGGAACTTACTGAAACCTGACAAAACTTTACAATCCAACAATTGTTGTCACGTTTTAAATAACAGTGCTAGGTAGCTGTAAAGAAGCACATTACTTCATCGCTTTGTCTCTGGCAAAAAGTTGTCTTAAACAAAGGAAAGAAGCGTCACCCGTCTGTTACTGCAGCTCCGTTTTGGAATTGGGACGAGTTACGAGTGCCCAAACTCACAGCTATTGGGCGCCCGTCAGTCACGTGATCTGAGCTGTGGCTCTGATTGGGTAAGCTCTCGATCTTAATATCATCCTAACGGCCAAGTTAGAAAAAATCCACCCCCCTCACAGTGTGTGTCGTTAGTGAAATAAGCGATCCAGACTGGAGACAGAGTTTGTACCTGTGGCTTTAAATACGCTAATTTCAGCTCTGAAAACAACTTTTTTTTCGTTTGTGTGTACGTGACTTCCAGTTCTTCCAGAGCCAGCCTCAAGCGGTCACTCGAGGAACAGCAGCTTTTTAGCACTTCCGTGTTGTCTCATTTATTCAGACTGGAGGTTGCCGCTTGAAAATAACGCAGTGGGGAGCAAAGGCTTATGGGAAGTGGAGTCTTTATGCAAGCTCGCCAGAAACTCCTCACAGCTGGTTAAAAAGATGGAAGGTGTTAACTTGAAAATCCCAATCTCATTCAGCCTAACATGCGGCGGAGACAGCTTTAACTGAACACACACTTACAGTCATTTTAGAGTCATCAGTCGATCTAACCAGCGTGTTTTTGGATGGTGAGAGGAGGCTGGAAAGAGTTCATATGTTTCATCTGTGATTTAATCTTCTCCTTTGGCACGTATGACGCAATCCTGTTTATCTGTTGTTGTTTTTATTATTTTCCCTGCCTTCATCTTGAGTCCAAACAAATAAAACAGACTTGACAGCATCCTTTCACACACCTATAACAAACACATGTGCGAACACACTGACTGAAGTAGAATAAGGGAGGACAGGTTAACAGAACCCAGACTTGGGCTCTAATTTAAACCAGGGTTTGTTAACATCAGCAGCATCAGCAGCAGCAGCACAGTCTGACCCTCTGGCTCTGCTGATTCACAAAGGCTCAAAGAGCTTCACTCACAGCACGCCGTCCTTCGTGTCATCACAACAATCTTTAAGAAACTGACTTCAGAGGGAGGGTTTTTTCTGACCACATGTATGATAAAGAGGGAGATCAGAAGGTGAGATCCAGTGAGAGTAAAGGAGATGGTATCTGTGACTGATTTGAAGCTCACGGCACCTGATGAACACATGTTACTCCACCATCAAGTGTGGTCCCTCTGAGTTTTACCCGCCGGTGTCTGCACGGCGCAACAGGAGACGCGGCTTTCTCAGGGGAATATCTCCGACTGGTGCCTGACCACCCAAGTGTAGCGCAGGAAGTGAACTAATACTTTACAGTAAAGCATCAGAGCACCCAGAGATAAAGAGCAGGCGCGGGGATGAGTCTGGAAGGCACCCAAAGGTCTGTCAGGAGTTAATAGGAACTGACAGGAAAGTCCAACAGTAAGAGCAACAGGAAAAGGAAACTCTCCCCCACAACATCCTGCGTATGTGTGAACAGATATTTTCAGACACGATGCAGAGTTTCAGTCTGTATTTACGCCTCGCAGCTGGTGAAACTGCAAAGCTTTCGCCACTTAAAGAGCGTCTGTGTCGCGTTACGTGCGTGTCCTCGATTATGCGGCGGCTGGGAAAGTTCTGTTGATCTTCTGACAGATCTGTTTGTCTTGAAAGCATGTGACGTTTGTCTGTCTGTCTGTCTGTTTCTCTGTCTGCGCCGCTTGTTTGTTATTTCTGTCTCACCACATCAGATCTGAGCTATTCACGCCACTTAAGACAATTCAGACGAGAGGTGGTTTCCTCAACGACCCGTCCCTCTTTTCTTCCCTCGTTTGAAGGACCCTATGGAGGGGGCCCGCTTCCCTTTCAAGTCCCGTAGTCATCTACTGGTCAGAGTGTTTGCACCCAGACATCCTGAGTCACTTATGATGCTGGTTTCTTTCTGTGGGAAAGCTTGACCATGTGTGCCGCGCTGCACCGCTCACTGCTCATAAACAGTAGGAGCAGAGCCCGCGAT
>RPOG01002065.1:12869-109654 GCA_008086565.1 Thalassoma bifasciatum | reverse complement strand
GAATGAAAATACTTGCTCAGATATCAGTTTTTGCAGTGGCTGGGCCTGTGCTTTATTTTATTGTACCTGATTCTCCAGACTGCAGAAAATAATCAGAAGGACAACCGTGCATCCTCCTGCCCTAAGTAACGTCATGCCAACTAGAAAGATAAAACAACCAAAATGTGAATGTCAGTTTATATTTGATCAGAAAAAATGAGCTCACTCTGCCAAGATATTTGAAATACTTAAGTCTTATGTAAGGAGATACATTTTTAAGAAGAAATCATAACAAGTTTCTGAAATTTGCAGACCACATCATTTGCTTGATTGTGTACAAAAATAATTTGGTGACTGAGCACATAATGTTGAAGCTGGAAATGAAAAGTGTTGACATAAAAGCTGACATTTCAGATTGGTAGAGCACCCACAGTGTTTGTAGTTCCCTCACCCCCCACAGTAAGATGACACCCAGTTGCGATGGGCTTGGTGTAATACCTCCTAAACAATGGTCTTCTCTAAGCCTGATGGTGTTAATGTGTCCCTGTCAGCTCCTGGTGTTCCAGTTTAAAGGGAACCCCGACTGTAAGGACTAATAGGCATGAATATGCTTAAATGTTTGTCTCAAACTAGAATTTGTTGTTAAAAGACATAACGAATTGGTTTTTCTTTAAAAAAAAAAATACAGTTTAAAACAGTTTCTATCCTTCAGGCGCAGCCATTGTTTTACTGCCGCAATGCATTCTGGGTAGATGACGTAGATTGGTTGCTTGGTCCCGAGCATCTGGATTTCACCGTTTACTCACTACTAGTCGCCGTAAGTCACAAGGTTTCAGGAGCGAAAAAAACATAACAATGCCACATGTGGCTGCTTTTGGGTGAACTTTTCAGTCCAAAGGAAACAAGGAGACTGATGTTAGTCTGCACAGCTTCCCAAAAGACAAGAAAAGAAGGGAGTTGTGGGAAATCGCTTGTGGGCGTAAACAACCTCCGATGGACCCGCGGCTATGTTCTGGCCACTTCTCCCCAGAAGCATTTGCTGCATTTAGCCGGCCCATGCTGATGACAGAGCTGACAGGTGTGGGTCATTATAAACGGAGACTAAAGCCAAATGCTGTGCCGACTATTTTCCAACACAAACCCACAAAACCACTGAAGTCCGCTCCAGGACTTATATGATCCTGTATGAGATTGAGCCCGGTGCAACCATATAACGTCACTACCCAGACGTTATTGCGGCGAAAACAACAATGGCGGCCTACAGGTGAAAATATTTTTTCAAATTTGATACAAACTAAGATATTTGACAGATTTTATTATCGTTCTTATGTAGCTGGTAAAAACACTGATCATTTAGGAAAATGACGTTCTGGTAGCCAGGGTTCCCTCTTAAAGAGTGACCCTGTAAACTGGAGACCTTCAGCTGAACGTGTGAGTGGATATCCAGTTTATAACAGCTTTTCAAACACAGAAGAAGACCTCTATCTCAACAGAAAAACCCAGCAAAATTCGGGATGAAATATTTAATTATTTATTACATAATAAATTTACATTTAAATGTAAGTTTTTCACTCAGGTATATGCTACATATGCATATGCATATATAACATATGTGTACATTTCATTTCAAGTTTCTATTTGATGGCAGACAGGAGTAAGATCTCACTTAAATCAATGTCAAGACTCTAGAACTTCATTGACTTCATCAAAAAGAAGTTTGTAAACAGAGAGCTTGGATCACAAGAAGGCCTCAAGACTGAAAACAGAAGGATCAAGAGATTGATGTTGAACAAGAAATGGAGAAGTTGCAGCCAGAGCTGGGCTTGGAAAGGTTGTTGTTTCTTTGTAAATGTATTATGTTATGAACCACAAAATATTTCATTTTAGGTCACCCTTTAAGTATTTAATGAGAAAGTGGTTGAAGAGGGGTGCATCTCGCTTTCATTTATCAAACAACAGGCTCATTTTGAAGTGGAAACTTGGATCGATCTCAGCTGTATTCATGCTACATCACTGTCCTGATTTACTCATCCACTGGGCTCTCTTTTGTTGTGGAAATGCAGGCAAACAATGGGCTACAAAAACATAGATCATAAGAACTTTTTTTCTTTTTTGCGAGGAACCAAAAGTTCAAGACTCCTAGTGGAAAAGCATTTAAAGCACTGTACTATAGGCTATGAGGTAGAGCGGATGCAAAAGTATAATCAAGGTGTGAGAGGTTACTATGACTTGAGTGGGAAGGTTAGACCACCAAAGTTTGTCAAGAGATCAAAAGAGAAATGATGATGAAAGATGTGCCCAAGTGCTCATGAGGACTGAACAACACAATAATAGTAATAATAATAATAATAATAATAATAATAATAATAATAATAATAATAATAATTGTATTAAAGGGGTTACACTGGCTTGACAGGAAAGCTGAATGAATTTCAATCACAGGTTGACTGGTTTAAGATGTTCCTCAAATTTGCTGAAACCTGGCTGAAGAATTTCACGTTGACTAAATGACAGATTTATTTCATAAATTTTAAACTGTGCTCTTTGAATTTTGTATCAACACAGACTCCAGAATAAGAAGAATTAAGGATTTAGCTTTGCCTTTTTTCAGGGAGGCAGGGGTCACCTCACAGATCTCTCATGCTTGATTTTTGTCATTTACTGAAAGTGCGGGGATCTTTTAAGATGTATTTGAACTATTTGCCTTAACCTGCCCCACTTTCATACCCGCCCCCACCGTATATTGTAACCTGATGTGACCGTGTCACAATGGCCTTTGCATACAAAAGGGTCTGTGATAATTGTATGATAACTAAATGGGTCCTCGGGGAGTTTTACAACCACACTTTCTGAGAAGAAAGCCTAACTCCGAAACTGTCAGAGAAAATGAAGACCATGTGTACAAGGAGGAAGCATTTCCCTCTTAAATACTGAAAGGCAGGTAAATGAAATTCTACATTTTCTCTTAAATTTACATTTAAATGATGCTACCAACACAGCTCTTCGTAAACTCACATCTGTTAGTCTGTAGCTCTGAAAAAAATATTAGACATGATGTTAATTACATTTTACAGAAAAAGTGTCAGCTCTGTCTGTTGAAATCACATTCAACCATGTTTTTCAGAACAAATCTGTGCTTTCTCTGTTATGTGAAGTGTTCGCCCAAAAAAGCAAAAACAGACATTACAGACTCCAAAGAGGAGAAAAAGAGTTTTTAGTATTGATTGAAATCGTTTACCTCAGGGTCCTGCGGCTCCTAAGAAGGCCTTTGGTCAGGAGCATACAACAATTTCACTGCCTCTCCTGAAACACTGACTAATAATAATCACAGGCCAAACAAGCCATCGCAATGAAACTTCCTGCTTCTCTCTGAGTCACACCTGTCTGGCGAGTTTAAGCAACCCGATCCTTTGTGTGACATCAGATATAATTGTTGACTGTACAAAAGAGCTGTGTGAAGTGCAGAAGTGGAGTTCAAAAGTTTTTTTCGGCTTCAAAAGGTAAGTGGCAGGGACCTGAAAGCTCTTTATTCCATTGGAACAGAGCTGATCATCGTCATATTTAGGGCAGAGCTATTTTTAGTCACATGCAGTTGACAGGTGACTGTCTGACAGGGGCTCCCGTTTTTTTTCCCTCAAACTAAACACGGTTTCTCCAACTCACAGGTAACAACAACAACAGCTTTAATAGTTTTTAAAGTTAGAATTTCAGAATGTGAAATGATTGGTTTTGAGTCCTATGTTTAACTAAGGAAAAGAAAAGGTGTCCTTTCCTTGTTTTTGAAATATGAGTCAACTTCAACTTTTATACTTAAGAATTTTTATACAACTTTATAATGAGGTTGTATAATGGAGGCTGTTGATAAATGTCAAACCATGCAATGAATGTCTTGCATAGCTTCACTTCTAGTGTAATTCTAGTGTCATGATCTAAAAGTTTTCACATTCTTCCTGAGCAGTGCCCCAGGCCTTCGCTGTGCTCAGAAAGGCCTCTTACTTCTGTTGTTTTGAGGTAGGTCACGCATTGTTAGTCATATAAGTAAATGCTTTTGTCTTACATTGTAAGTCATCCCTGGTTACTCATGCATTTTACCACAGCAGTTTGGCATTCTTCAGTTTGCTGGCAGATGGAATGAGAAATGAAAACAACATAAGTAAAATGAGAAGCAAGCAGAAAAAGCTTTTAGGCCATTAGCTTAACATATTTTTAAAGCTAGTTTATGTAACGTAGTATTCCTGAGTAACTGAAACTTGCGAAACAGTTAGACTTTGATGCACTGTGGGCAGGTAACTGTACTTTACATCACAGGATATAAAAAAAGACTATAAAGTGAATAAGCTGTAATGTAGTAAGCAGGGCCTGTACACACGTCCAGCCACTGTTTGTACAAATGGTGGAAATGGTTGTTTGTTATCTCTGACCATTACTGGCTTGCAACAGCTGTTTGTTCAGTCTTTATTATGTTCTTCTGATTGCATGTCCATTTCTTGCTCAGAACAAAAAAAAAAAAGCTCTTTTCTTCTATGGTGAGGTTAGTAGGTAGATGAGCACTGGTAGGACAAAACCAGGAGTCACAAATGTTACACTTTACAAACATGTCTCAGAGCACAAGTGACGAGCACTAAACAGATTAAATAATGTCAAGTTCCAAACAATAGCCCTACAAATAAATACATTATCTTGTTGCTTTGCATCCTGGGTAAAGTTTTCTTGAACTGAGATAAGTAGCATCAATAAGAAGATCTGCCCTTCTTTTGTTTTCTTCAAAACGATTTCAGGTCATGGAAAGAGTCAAATTCTTACAACATTGGGTGGTAGTGCTCATGGGAAATGGAGTCTTTGTCCTGGAAAGACACTTCTGATTATGTCACTTCAATCAAAACTAATTCAACTGTAAAAATGAAAAAAATATGTCTTCTGAAAATTTCAAGGCAACTGTCTGGACTGAATTTTTGAGTTTTGAGGCCAATTAAAAACCTTTGATTTGAACCAACTGCAGTGGTTCACCAGTTTTGGAGAGACAGCTGATTATTTACACCTAATGTAACTTAAGTTTTGAATTTTCTATCATAAGAATTCAGAATATGAAAACAGGTGTAGGATTTAATCCTCTGACCTTTCAAATGGGAGATGATGACTTCACCACTGAGCCACACCCTCCTCACCAATTTAGAACCCACAAACTACTAAACTCACATTCAATTGAGCCATGTTGATACTAGACAAGACACTCAAAACAAAAATACTCACCTTTTTGGCAATGAAACCTACACAGAACAGGTGAGATGGTCGCACACTTTGGAAAAAGAAAATAGATAGTGGATTCAGACCCCTGTAGTTTTGAGTTGGAGATCCCACCTCTGCTGAAGCATACTCAAAGAATGAAGTTAAACCTACAAACCCCAATCCCGATAAAGTTGGTTTGTTCTTCAAATCCCCCTCAACCTATATTCAACTAAACACACCACAAAGACAAGATATTTAATGTTCAAACTGAAAACTTGATTATTTTTGTGCAAATATTTGCTCATGTTGAATGTGCTGCCTGTAACACGTTTCAGAAAAGCTGGGACAGGGGCAACAAAAGACTGGGAAAGTAGATGAATGCTCAAAGAACACCTGTTTGAATCATTCCACAGGTGAACAGGTTCATTGGAAACAGGAGCATCCCCAAAAGGCTCACAAGCAAATATGGGGCCAAGTTCACCACTTTGTCAACAACTGTGTGAAAAATAGTCCAACATTTTAAGAACAATGTTTCTCAACATTCAATTTCAAGGATTTTGGGATCCATAATACATCAGAAGATTCAGAGAATCTGGAGAACTTTCTACACGAAAGCAGCAAGGCTCAAAACCAGGTATTCAAAACCTTAAATACCTGTGACCTTTGACCCCTCAGGCAGCACTGCATGAAAAACCAACGTCATTGTGTAAAGGAGCTTACTGCGTGGACTCAGGAAACACTTCAGAAAACCACTGTCAGTCAACACAGTTCATCAATTCATCTACAAGTGAAAGTTAAAACTCTACCATGCAAAGTGAAAGCCATACATCAACGACATGTCAACAACATCTTGTCTTTGTAGTGTATTCAGTTGAATGTAGGTGGAAGAGAATTTGAAAATCATTGTATTCTGTTTTTTTTTTTTTTGCATTTCATACAACATCCCAAGCTCATTGGAATTGGGGTTGTAACATATTACATAAAACATACTTAGTGATATTCAAAGGCAATAACGCTAGGGGTTATCTGAAAAGCTGTCATTCATAGGCTTCTTTGTATCATCATGTTAGACAGGAAATTCCTCGAATTCAAATTCCAGTCAGACATCAAGCGCTCAGCTCACCTTGCGAGGTAAATTCTGGTAAATGACGTGAAGGAATAGTTTCACTTGTCACATGCTGCACCCTGGTCTGGCTTGTCTTATATCTCTTAGCTTAATGACCGAAGCAGCTGCTGTTTGAGGTATGATGCTTTTGCAAACATCCTGAGAGCTCTTCAGGAAGAAATGAGAAAAAAAAGCCCACAGTGTTACATAAAGGACAATGGAGGTCAATGACACTCTTGACTCATTCAGTTTATGAATGTGAGGCTCAGCTTTCCAGCAGTGGTTGGGTGTTCAGTTCTTGCAGCATTTTTAGAAAATTCAAAGCAAAATTCAAAAACCATGTGGAAAAACACAACCACATGCTTATCTCTTCCCACATATGGAGCATGTATTAAAACACTACTGTTAAGATTGTATTTTCAACGTGAACCTCAGAGCTGTATCATTTGCAGTCTTACATGATATTCAAGGTGTCACAATATGCCACCAGGAAACACTTTTCTTCAGAAATCTCTGAGCCTGAGTCATTTTTTCCAAAAGCTACCACACATGATTGTGAACATGAATGTGATTTAATTCTGCAGAGGAAACACAGCAAAGTATGTTGCAGAAGGGAAACCAGTCTGCGTTTAGTTGAAGGTTTGAAGTGATGTCATTCTGAAGGGATGAAACTAAAAATTTAAACAAAGGAACGTGCAGATTCAAATTTTTCTGTTCTGACTGCAGACAAAAATTGGCCAGTAAATTTCTGGGCTCACTAGTCTATGTCAGATGAGCTAAAAAGTTAATTTCACACCCTGGCAGATGGAATCATTGTAACCTTGAGGAGGACAACAGTTCTTCAGATAAAAAGAGTTTCTGGTGACAAATTTGAAACCTTAAATTTCAGAATGATGTACATATTTTTGCTAACATGAGTACATCGAAAGGTGATGGATTCAAAAACTTGAAA
This sequence comes from Thalassoma bifasciatum, assembly GCA_008086565.1. Lineage (NCBI taxonomy): Eukaryota > Metazoa > Chordata > Actinopteri > Labriformes > Labridae > Thalassoma > Thalassoma bifasciatum. Next base: position 102,392 of record RPOG01002065.1, on the reverse strand, counting down.
AAAAAAAAAAACAGTGGTACATTACAGTGAAAACAGAGAAAACACAGAACACCGTTGAAGTTTCCTCTCTGAGGAAAGACTGGAGGTGTTTTGCGATGAATCATCAGTTTAACTCAACTCAAAGTTTCCTCAGTATTCAGACAGTAAACAGAACACACTCCCTTGACTATCATTAGGGTTTCTCTCAAGTTTCTTGTTTGTCACTAAATTGCACTCTGAGGATGTAATGTGTTATGTGTCGTTTACATCATTAGGCTCATGAATTTATTTTTCCCTATTAGTTATGTGTTTTGTTGTTGATACAAAACACTGGGGCTCAAGTTGAGGAGGTGAGAAAACATGGGCACAAAGAGTCTATGTTTGTGTTGTGTGTGTGTGTGTGTGTGTGTGTGTGTGTGTGTGTATTGGCAACAGGGACCAGCTGTCACATCTAAAATTCACACCTTTAATTGAGGACAGCTGCATCACATCATCCGGTGGGGTGACTAATGAAGTTTCCATTTCCATACACTGCAAAAATGGAAATCTAAGCAAGTCATTATGTCTTATTTGTAGTAAAAATTGTCTTATTGTTTTTAATTTGAGCCACATTCACCAGACCAGGTCATAAAAATGTCTTTTTTCAAGTTTTTGTAGAAGAAAAAAGAGGTGTAAATTGCTTGTAACAAGTCAAAAAAATCTGCCAATGGGATAAGATGAATTCGCCCGGGAAGCTTCTTGAAATTAGAAAGATGTCTTAAAACAATAATCTTTTATCGTATCCCATTGTTTTAACAGTTATCCACTCATTTTAGGATTCTCAGACAAATTAAGACAAAATTGAAGTGTTCAAGCCTTTTTTTGAGATCTAACATAGTTTTAAATGCTAAAAACAAGTTAAAAAAAACATTAAAACAAAATATTTAATTTAGCATGTCTTAAAGTAAGATTTTAAATCTTGGCAAGTGCAAGATTATTTGCAGTGACAGTATTGCCCTGACAGTGAAGGCCGGTCATGCTAGCCTCCCATCGCCGACCAGAGATTGGCTGCCTGTAGTCTGTTCAGGATTGTGTGGGCAGAGAGCTGTAAGCAGCACTGTCCTGCAAACTTTGACTACAAATCTGCAGTTCTTAAGTACTGACAGGGTGAGGAAATGGTCATCTCCAAGTGTTGTCTTCTTGGGGTGCCCACGTCACAGCCTGTCTCAAACATTTTCTGTTATTTAGTCTTTACTCTGGAGATTCAAAGGACGCGGTCACACTAACCAATTATGCCATGCTCTAGCACGCTTCAGCCCCAGAGTCCAGCTCATACGACCAGTGTGACCACGAGTTAACTCTGCACAGGCACGATTCACTTCTGTGTTCACTACATGCACAAGCACGAGCATGCAGCTGCAGCGCGAACATGCTGCACAACACGTGTTGTAAGATCGCAGCTACTGCTCCACTCAATAATCATTTTAAACAATGGAGGGAGTGTCAGTGAGCTGTGTCGGTCCAAAATGATTTATCATGAACCAAAAGTGAGTGAAGTTGTTACAGTGTTCTCTGTTCTCTCATCTGCTTACTCTGAGTAGACCGTTCCCTGTAAACAGACACGCTTCAGAATGATGTTGGCAGCTGTGCATGTGTCAGCAATCATGCTTAAGTCTGGTTCATATTGGAGTAGCCAGTATGGCTACTGGGGGAATCATGCTTAAGTACAGCATGGTTTTAATGAACAGTTTAACCAAACAATTAGTAAGAATTTTAATTTTAGGCACAAATAGAGTGTAAAATAAAGTCCCAGGTGCTCTGTCTGTAGAATAGCTATGGAGGGGATGAGAACATTTAACACACCATCAGGGTATGGGGTCAAAAGCCAACAGCTAGTAATGTACAACTGTATTAATCACGCCATTATATCAGATAGTAAATTTAGATTTTATACAGCTCATTACTTCAGAAGTCTCTCCCTCTCTGTTATGTTTTAGACATTATCCATAGTTGTTGTTTGGCATTTAATGCAAAAAGCATGCATCCGATAAGACATGATTATGATAATCAGGGAGGAGTCTAAAGATATAAAAGCTCTGCACAGTGGTGCATGTGACCAGGAGCATCAGTCTGTGTCAACTTATGAACAACACTGAGAAACATCAGGTGTATTGAGAGAAACCCACAGATCACATTTGGTTCTGTTCCACCATCTGATACAGAGACCATATGTTGCATTTATCAGAGTGTGGATGTGATTGCATGTGTTTGGAGATGTACGATGAACAGGTATTGACACTGTCTCTGTGTGACAAACTTCATAATGTTGATATAATGTGCTGGTTTGTAGAAATCCTGCAGTGATGGGACCAGAAGTTTCTAACAACAGGACGATCACTGTGACTGACTTGCATTATTTTGAATCACCACTTCCAAGTGTCTGTGGATTCTGTGCCTCAGACTTAAGGTTCTTTTCTGAAAATGTATGCCACATAAGTAGTGAATCTGGATTTAAGTCATTTTGGTTCTTCACACACAAGACGCTCCCTCTCTGTAATATTTAAGATGTTGTTAATAGTTGTTGTTTTGCACCCAATGCAAAAAAGATGCATCTGCTTAGACATGATTATGGACAACATTGAGACAAATCAGGTGTGTTGAGAAAACTCACAGATCAATTTTGAATCTGTTGGGAATAGATTGTGATACTTTGTCTCTGTATGACTAACTTAATAATGTAAACAATGATGTGCTGATTTGTAGAAATCCTGCAGTGATGGGACCAGAAGTTTCTGACAACAGGACGATCACTGTGACTGACTTACATCCTTGCTATGAAACACATGATTTTTATTACATTCTGTCAAACACACCGTCTGTTATATGTGTTTTGTTGTATTCTTTCCTCTTCCTGTTGTCTGTTGTCTGTGTGTGTGGAAACCTTCTTGTTATAATCTCCATTATTTACTTCAAACAGCTGCACAGTCCCACAAACTTCCTCATCCTCTCTCTGGCTGTGGCTGACATACTGGTTGGGATTGTGGTCTTTCCTCTCAGTATGGCTTTTTCTCTTAGCTCATGTTTGTTTTATGAAGATTTGTTTTGCATTATTAGGGATAGGTTTGACATATCACTGAGTACATGTTCTATTCTGAATCTGTGTTGTATTTCCATTGACAGATATTATGCTGTGTGTCAGCCTCTGACGTATAAAACAAAAATTAACCATCGTGTTGTTCTGCTCATGATCCTGATCAGTTGGGGAGTTTCTGCTTCAGTTGCAATTGGTGTCACACTTGCTGGACTCTTCAGAGAAGCATGTGATGAAGTTTGCTTTATTGATATTGTGGTGTTTAACATTGTTGGACCTATTTTATCGTTTTACCTCCCTGTGTTCACAATGCTCTGTATCTACTTTAAGATTTTCCTTGTTGCACAGAAACAAGCTCAAAGAATCATGAACACAACTCACAAGTCTGCAGCGACTGTCAGTAAGATGGAAAGAAAAGCCACCAAAACTCTGGCTATTGTTTTAGGAGTCTTCCTCCTATGCTGGACTCCCTTTTTTCTCGTCCTTACTTTCCCCTCCTTAACCAACTCAGCTCCACTTTCTGCTATCGAAACGCTAAACTGGTTGGCTTTGTCAAATTCAATGCTGAATCCTTTCATCTATGCTTTCTTTTACAGCTGGTTCAGGTCTGCTATCAGAATGATTTTGTCAGGAAAAATACTCAGAGGTGATTTCACCAACATGATACTGCAAAAATAAAATAAACCCAACTCAAACCTGCATGTGTGGGATTTTTTTGCCTGTGTTTATCTTTGATGTGGCCACTATTTGACATCCTAACACTAAGTAATGACATGATGGTTCTGGTAGTGACAATACATGATGTTATTTTTTGAATTATGTTAGCCTCACATAAATTAATACATAGAATTATATAATACCCAAATGTCAAAAAGTCAAGCACACAGGCTGAGAGACAACAGTCACACAGACCATTTTTCCTACAGACCTCTGCAACTATCATCGTTCACATTTGAGCGGTGTGTAGGAAACAGTTTTTATTAGACTACTGTACAGACTCTGACTCTCATATAACAAGTAAACAGGCCATGGTTCTCATGAACAGATATGTAGATCATGAGGCCCACATTAAGGAGGCAATTGTAGCTATTTGACGACTGTACAAACTTAAAGAGAACTCATAGTTTAACTTTACCCCACACTTGTTGTGTCATACTGATGAATATTTCCTATGGAAGATGAAATCACAAATATGTTTGAAAGTTGAATCAATTTATTTCGCTGGTTCTAGTACATGTCAAAAGTTAAATTTTAGAAAAAAATAGTTAAGAGATAAAGAATGATAGCATTCAAATTAAATGCATAATAATAATAATAATTTATTATTTATTATTTCTTTAATGCCCTGTCTATTGGGAAATAGAAAAGTATAAACAGGTTAATATACATTCTTTTTGTTCTAAATCTGTGTTTTGCTGGTGACAAATTTTATTACAGTCGTGTAATGTAATTTTCTTAATGGTTAGTGATTTTTACCTTTAATCCCATCAGTCACTCAATTCATTTGTCCATGAGTTAGCCTCACATCAGTAAGCCCTCCAAAAAAAGCTTCACTGTCATAATAAAAAAGGGCTTTTTATGCTGTTCCTCTTTTTGAAAGTGAGATCTTTTGATTTTAGTCTGTTAAAGATTTACTTCATGGAAAAAGTTGTGGAGTAACTTCAAAGCAATGCTTCCATTTTTGGAGTCCTGATGTGTAATCCATGTGACACTGGTAAAAGCATTTCCTACAATAGATCAACAGGAAACTACTAGAAAAATCAGCTCAGTTTCCTGGAGAGAGGCCAAATCTGCCTCTTTATTCTGGCAATTATTTTTACAAACTCTGACCTGAGTACTCATCTTAATTTAAGTGGACACTCTACATAGATACCTTTTTGGTAGAGTATGTTTGATTTTCATTGTGTTTTGGTGAATTGTGACACAAGGCAAGAAAAAAAAACATTTACTTGTGTATGCCTGATCCTAACCAACCATTTAAAATAAGACTATAAGCACTCAAATAGGTTATTTCTAAATGCTCTTCGTTTCCTGATTGGATCAAACAGCAGCAGATTGATTCATGGCACATCAAAGTTTCTATGACAACACTACATCAGTTGGAAAAGTTTAGAAGCTACAGGGAGGAAGAGAGCAGTGTTTATGTCTGCCGAAAATATTTCTTGGATTTCTTTTGTAGAAAAGTTGGAAACTGGAGATGGACTGTCTGACAGAAGCTGATAGTGAGAATGATAGAGCAGGGGCTAAAGGCTGAAACATTGGCTGGCCTGTTTGTGATAATGTACATTCAAATCCACATGCAGCAGCTAAACTATCATATGTTCAATAAGTTTGTATGTGCACTGCGTGTCAAAAAGCAGGTCTGGGTGCTTTTCAACTAGAAGGTCCTGGAAAAGTGAGTTCCTGACAGACATAATGGTTCCTGTGGCCTATTGTTTGTCTGCATTTCCATTGCAGGCCAAAAACCTGGGTACCTGTTTACTTAGATGTTTTTTTTATTTTTTTTATGGATGTTGTTTTGCACCCAATGAAAACATGATGCTTCTAATTAAACTTGATTATGATAATCAAGGAGGAGTTAAGGATAAAACCTCTGCACAGTGGTGCATGTGACCAGGAGCAAAAATCTGCAGAGATGCATGGACAACACTGAGACGGATCAGGTGTGTAGTAAAAATCGAACAGATGACTTTCAGATCCTCAGCTGTGCCTTTTTGTCTATGTATGACTAACTTGCTAATGTTGACATAATGTTTTGGTTTGTAGGAATCCTGCAGTGATGGGACCAGAAGTTTCTGACAACAGGACGATCACTGTGACTGACTTACATCCTTGCTATGAAACACATGATTTTTATTTGTAAGACAGTTTGTGTGGCAGACAATAGACACAAAACAACATAAGAAAGGAGAAGGACAACAGACAACAGACACACACACCTTTGGAAGAACAATATTAGAGGTAGTAAATGAAGTTTCAGCTGCACAGTCCCACAAACTTCCTCATCCTCTCTCTGGCTGTGGCTGATATGCTGGTTGGGATTGTGGTCTTTCCTCTGAGTATGGCTTTTTCTCTGAGCTCATGTTTGTTTTATGAAGATTTGTTTTGCATTATAAGGGATAGGTTTGACATATCACTGAGTACATGTTCTATTCTGAACTTATGTTGTATTTCCATTGACAGATATTATGCAGTGTGTCAGCCTCTGACATATAAAACAAAAATTAACCATCGTGTTGTTCTGCTCATGATCCTGATCAGTTGGGGAGTTTCTGCTTCAGTTGCAATTGGTGTCACACTCGCTCGACTCTTCAGAGAAGCATGTGATGAAATCTGTTTTATTGATATTATGGTGTTTAACATTGTTGGACCCTTTTTATCATTTTACCTCCCTGTGTTCACAATGCTCTGTATCTACTTTAAGATTTTCCTTGTTGCACAGAAACAGGCTCGAAGAATCATGAACACAACTCACAAGTTTGCAGCGACTGTCAGTAAGATGGAAAGAAAAGCCACCAAAACTCTGGCTATTGTTTTAGGAGTCTTCCTCTTGTGCTGGACTCCCTTTTTTCTCGTCCTCACTTTCCCCTCCTTAACCAACTCAGCTCCACTTTCTGCTATCGAAACACTAAACTGGCTGACTTTGTCAAATTCAATGTTGAATCCTTTCATCTATGCTTTCTTTTACAGCTGGTTCAGGTCTGCTATCAGAGTGATTTTGTCAGGAAAAATACTCAGAGGTGACTTCACCAACATGATACTGCAAAAATAAAATAAACCCAACTCAAACCTGCATGTGTGGGATTTTTATGTCTGTGTTCATCTTTGATGTGGCCACTATTTGACATCCTAACACTAAGTAATGACATGATGGTTCTGGTTGTGACAATACATGATGTTATTTTTTTAATAATGTGAGCCTCACATAAATTAATACACATTATTATATAACACTCAAATGTCAAAAAGTCAAGCAGACAGGCTGAGAGACAACAGTCACACAGACCATGTTTCCTACAGACCTCTGCATCTATCATCGTTCACATTTGAGTGGTGTGTAGGAAACAGTTTTTATTAGACTACTGTACAGACTCTGACTCTCATATAACAAGGAAACAGGCCATGGTTCTCATGGACAGGTATGTAGATCATGATGCACATTAAGGAGGCAACAGTGCCAATTAGACCCATGAACAAATTTTAAAAGAGCTTATTATATAACTTTACCTCATTATTATTCTTTCATACTAATGATTTTGTTCCCATATAAGATGAAACCACTGCTTAAGATTGAATGATGAATGGATTTATTTCCGTTGGTATAATGTATGAGAAAAGTTATGTGAATATTACAAAGTTAAGTGATAAGTTAATAATAATTATAGCATTTCAAATTTTGATACATTTAGGGACAATGATTGCTAAATACTGTTAAAAAAAACATTCTAATTGATCTTGATGCAGACACCATGTATATATATTTATCAAAAAAAAAATCCTGTATATTGGGGAATTGGAAAATATGAATAGGTTAATTTGTTTAATTAATTAATCAATTTATTTATTTGTTTTAAATCTGTGTTTTAGTGGTAACAAGTTTTATGACAGTAATGTTATGAAATGTCATTACAGTGGTTTTTTTTTATCTTTAGTCCCATCAGTAAGTGTTAATCATTTGTCTCTGAGTTAGCTTCACTCATCAATAAGTCACATGCCTGATTCTAACCAACCATTTAAAATAAGACTATAAGCACTCAAATAGGTTAATCCTTAATGCTCTTAGTTTCCTGATTGGATCAAACAGCAGCAGATTGATTCATGGCACATCAAAGTTTCTATGACAACACCACATCAGTTGGAAAAGTTAAAAAGCTACAGGGAGGAAGAGAGCAGTGTTTATGTCTGCCGAAAATATTTCTTGGATTTCTTTTGTAGAAAAGTTGGAAACTGGAGATTGACTGTCTGACAGAAGCTGATAGTGAGAATGATAGAGCAGGGGCTAAAGGCTGAAACATTGGCTGGCCTGTTTGTGATAATGTACATTCAAATCCACATGCAGCAGCTAAACTATCATATGTTCAATAAGTTTGTAGGTGTGCTGCGTGTCAAAAAGCAGGTCTGGGTGCTTTTCAACTAGAAGGTCCTGGAAAAGTGAGTTCCTGACAGACGTAATGGTTCCTGTGGCCTATTGTTTGTCTGCATTTCCAATGCAGGCCAAAAACCTGGGTACCTGTTTTCTTCAGGATGTTTTATTATAGATGTTGTTTTGCACCCGATGCATAATAATGCTTCTAATTAGATTTGATTATGATAATCAGGGAGGAGTTAAAGAGATAAAGGCTGTGGTGCATGTGACCAGGAGCAAAAATCTGCACTGATGCATGAAGACGCTGAGACAAATAAGGTTTGAAGTGAAAACCTCAAAAATAATATTGAATTCTAATGTACAAAGATTTTGACACTTTGTTACTGTATGACTAACTTTATAATGTAAACAATGATGTGCTGATTTGTAGAAATCCTGCAGTGATGGGACCAGAGGTTTCTAAAAACAGGACGATCACTGTGACTGACTTACATCCTTGCTACGAAACACATGATTTTTATTACATTCTGTCAAACACACCGTCTGTTATCTGTGTTTTGTTGTATTCTTTCCTCTTCCTGTTGTCTGTTGTCTGTGTGTGTGGAAACCTTCTTGTTATAATCTCCATCATTTACTTCAAACAGCTGCACAGTCCCACAAACTTCCTCATCCTCTCTCTGGCTGTGGCCGACATACTGGTTGGGATTGTGGTCTTTCCACTCAATATGGCTTTTTCTCTTAGCTCATGCATATTTGATGAAGATTTGATTTGCAAAATACGGGATAGTTTTGACATATCACTGAGTACATGTTCTATTCTGAACTTATGTTGTATTTCCATTGACAGATATTATGCTGTGTGTCAGCCTCTGACATATAAAACAAAAATTAACCATCGTGTTGTTCTGCTCATGATCCTGATCTGTTGGGGAGGTTCTGCTTTTATTACAATAGGTTTCTTACTTCCAGGACTAATCAGTGACTCATGTGATGAAGTCTGCTTTATTGATGAATCCATGACCAATTTTGTTGGATCTATTTTTTCATTTTACCTCCCTGTGTTCACAATGCTCTGCATCTACCTCAAGATTTTCCTTGTTGCACAGAAACAGGCTCGAAGAATCATGAACACAACCCACAAGTTTGTAGCAACTGTCAGTAAGATGGAAAGAAAAGCCACTAAAACTCTGGCTATTGTTTTAGGAGTCTTCCTCTTATGCTGGGCTCCTTTTTTTCTGTGCCTCAATTTCCTAAATTTCAGCAACTCAGCTCTGCTTGCTACCATGGAAACATTCAGCTGGCTCTCTATTTCAAATTCAATGTTGAATCCTTTCATCTATGCTTTCTTTTACAGCTGGTTCAGGTCTGCTATCAGAATGATTGTGTCTGGAAAAATACTCAGAGGTGATTTCACCAACATGATACTGCAAAAATAAAAAAAAAACGCAACTCAAACCTGTATTTGGGGGATTTTTCTAGCTGTAGTTCATTTCTGATATGAAAAATTTTGAATTCCCAACTCATTGTTTGACAAGTATATTAACATATTTAATTCATGTTGTCACTATGTTAAGACAATCTATGCTTTTATCTGCACTGCTTACCTCCTCCTTGGTGTCCTTTTAGCGCCTCTGTGTTTTTTCTCTTGTTTCTCACTGCCAGGTCTCTAGGTTTGGTGTGTTTAGATTGAAGCATAGAGTAAATGTTATGGCAAAATTTTTCATTGTTGCAATTATAATTTAATTGTGTACAATGTACAATTATAATTATAATTTGTTGTTGTTTTCCCTGTCAATGATTGGGTTAAAAAAGGTCCTGCCTGGTCTGCTATGTTTGTTTCCACATTCAAATAGTCTATGCTTTAGAAAAAAAAAAAAAAGCTGAAGTTGATACGAGGCAGAGTTTTCTTCTCTAAATCTTTTGAACAAAGACATGGAGTTAAAGGCTTTAAAGACTTTATTCAGAGTTTCAATTTGCTGTACAAAATCGAATCATTTTGCTGATGAATTTTTTCTTCTTGCAGCTGTTGCTCCCCATTAGAAAAGCTTTGCCAGTTTCCATGAAGGAGTGGCAGTTACGTCAGGTGATACATTAGTGCAGGGTTTTTCAACCTTGCGCACTGACCTCATGCGGGGTCACATGGAATCGAAGTGGGGTCCCCTGAAATATCTAGTAAAACATTGAAAAANTGCCTGGTCTGCTATGTTTGTTTCCACATTCAAATAGTCTATGCTTTAGAAAAAAAAAAAAAAGCTGAAGTTGATACGAGGCAGAGTTTTCTTCTCTAAATCTTTTGAACAAAGACATGGAGTTAAAGGCTTTAAAGACTTTATTCAGAGTTTCAATTTGCTGTACAAAATCGAATCATTTTGCTGATGAATTTTTTCTTCTTGCAGCTGTTGCTCCCCATTAGAAAAGCTTTGCCAGTTTCCATGAAGGAGTGGCAGTTACGTCAGGTGATACATTAGTGCAGGGTTTTTCAACCTTGCGCACTGACCTCATGCGGGGTCACATGGAATCGAAGTGGGGTCCCCTGAAATATCTAGTAAAACATTGAAAAAATACTGTTAAATTTGTTTTTAGTTAAATGTTATTCGTTTGAGAATTGAAACACCACACACAATCTTACAGAAACATATTCTGTGTTTACTTTCCTGAACATGAATCCAGTTCAAATAAAATGCAGCCTATAAAAATATGAGTACCCTTGACCCCCCCTATGACTTTTACGAGAGATTGTTTGTTCAGCATTAATTTCAAACGTTGTGAATGAATCCTGTAACCAGATAAAATGGTCACTTTGGTTAAAAATTATTTAAGGTTCTTGCCTACCTTCTGTAACTTAGCATTCTTAGCTTGACAGTAAAGTTTAGCTAGAAAAAAAAGCTTTAATTTAATAACTTCAGAAAAAATATTGTTTGAGTTAGCTGTTTTTATTTTCAGCCTGCTAGTTCAGTAAACAAGTTAGTTGTGGGTGTCCTTAAGTGAAGACTCAATGGGACAAACTGAGTTGTCCTAAAGGAAATTAGCTTGCTTACCTCTTTCTTGGTGTCTTTTTAGCCTCTCTGTTTTTTTTTTCTGTTGTTTCTCACTGCCAGGTGGATAGGTTTTCTCCACTTTCAAAGAGCTCTCACTTATGTGGTTAGACCCACTGGAACATGCCAACACATGAAAAACACTGTATCCATCTGTGGTCTGGTGCCACTGCAATCCGTGCTTCCCACTCCATTGATAAGTCTCTCACAGCTACAGCACCTTGCAGAAAAAGGGTTGCACCGTGTCACTTGCAACCTGCCGGACCAGGCACGCACAAGTATGCAGTGACTTTTGCTGTTAGCATCACATCCAGAAATTTCACCAAGAAAAGGCATAGCCTTCCTATTCATCTATGGCAACATGATGAGGTATTGAATATATGCCTACATGCTAAGTCTGAGAATCAGTGTGTGGTCATAAGGGGAGTCGCTACCAAAACATCATCTCTGTAATTAAATAAGCACCTTTGGTTTTAATGCTTAATGTTGTGTTTTATATCTCTGTATTTTTAAACTGTGTTTGGTAACCACATTGTACCTAGCATTGTTGAGTTATGCCAACAAATAGTATAAATTGCCACAACCAAAACAGTCACAACCAAAACATATCGAAACGTTTCGGGTGACATGATGGTTCTGGTAGTGACAATTTATGATTTTACTTCTTCATTAATGTAAGTCTTACATGAAATAATACACCGAAACACACAGTGTTAATTATGATATAAATTTTGAGTTGTATTTAATGGGATTTTACAGAGAGAGATAAAACACCAAAATGTCAAAAAGTCAAGCAGACAGGCTGAGAGACAACTACACAGACCATGGCCCCAGACAACAGTCACACAGACCATGGGTCCTATAGAAGCCTGCTTCTATCATGGTTGACATTGGATTGGTGTGTAGGTAACAGTATTTATTAGATTACTAAACAGACTCTCATATAACATGTAAACAGGCCATAGTCCCCATGGACAGTTATGTAGATCATGATGAACATTAAGGAGGCAGTTGTGGCTCTTGGACTGCTGAACAAACTTTAAAAAAGGTAATAGTTTAACTTAACCCCATGCTCTTTACCTCATACTAATGAATATTTCATATGGAATATGAAACAGCTGTTAATGTTTGAATAATGTTCATAGCAGTTGTTTTGCACCCAATGCAAACATACAAACATGATGCTTGTAGTTAGACATGATTATGATAATCAGGGAGGAGTAAAAGATATAAAGGCTCTGTACAGCTGTACATGAGAGCAGGAGAAAATATCTGCACTGGTGCATGGACAACACTAAGATAGGTCAGGTGTGTAGTGAAAAACTCACAGATCACATTATATTCTGATGAACTAAGATTTTGACACTTTGTCTCTGTATGACTAACTTTTTAATGTAAATAATAATGTACTGATTTGTAGAAATCCTGCAGTGATGGGACCAGAAGTTTCTAAAAACAGGACGATCACTGTGACTGACTTACATCCTTGCTATGAAACACATGATTTTAATTACATTCTGTCAAACACACCGTCTGTTATATGTGTTTTGTTGTATTCTTTCCTCTTCCTGTTGTCTGTTGTCTGTGTGTGTGGAAACCTTCTTGTTATAATCTCCATCATTTACTTCAAACAGCTGCACAGTCCTACAAACTTCCTCATCCTCTCTCTGGCTGTGGCTGACATACTGGTTGGGATTGTGGTCATTCCACTCAACATGGCATTTTCTCTTAAGTCATGTTTGTTGCATGAAAATTTGTTTTGCAAAATACGGGATAGTTTTGACATATCACTGAGTACATGTTCTATTCTGAACTTGTGTTGTATTTCAATTGACAGATATTATGCTGTGTGTCAGCCCCTGATATATAAAACAAAGATTAACAATTGTGTTGTTATGGTTATGGTCCTGATCAGTTGGGGAGTTTCTGCTTTGGTTGCAATGGGTTATATGTTTCCTGGACAAAACATTGATGTATGTGATGAAGATTGTTTTAATGATAAGTCCATTGCCCAAACTGCTGGACCTATCTTCTCATTTTACCTCCCTGTGTTCATAATGCTCTGTATTTATTTAAAGATTTTCCTTGTTGCACAGAAACAGGCTCGAAGAATCATGAACACAACCCACAAGTCTGCAGCAACTGTCAGTAAGATGGAAAGAAAAGCCACCAAAACTCTGGCTATTGTTTTAGGAGTCTTCCTCTTATGCTGGGCTCCTTTTTTCCTCTGCATCACTGTCCCCACTTTCAGCAACTCAGCTCTGCTTGCTGCCATGGAAATATTCAGCTGGCTTTCTTTATCAAATTCAATGCTGAATCCTTTCATCTATGCTTTCTTTTACAGCTGGTTCAGGTCTGCTATCAGAATGATTTTGTCAGGGAAAATACTCAGAGGGGATTTCACCAACATGATACTGCAGAAATAAAAAACACTCAATATAAACCTGCATGTGTGGGGTTCTTAAACTGGAGTTCATCTTTGATGTTAAAACCTTTTGACAGCCTAACTCATTGTTTGAGAAGAATATTAACATATTTAATTTATTCTGTCACCAGCTTAAGAAAGTCTTCAACATTTTTAATATTCTTGTCATTACACAAATACAAGTACAAAGTAGCAAAACAAGGTTTGGCATCTCACCAGAAGTGCACTAAGCAAAAATGCAAGAACTGATTTTATGAACAAATCAATTTCATGTTTCTCACGGCATGAGTGTTGATCAGTGCAGGTCTAGTGACGCAAAAATGTGATGCCTCCTCATGTGTAAATTGCCCAAGTTATGCCAGTATGGCAACAAAAAAGTTTGGATGACACAGTGTTTTTCAGCCTAATCGATGGACAATTTAGGTTGAAAAAATTGAATGGTTATGGATATGTTTGAGAACATTTTTGCTATCAGCACTTATGACTACAAAACCCAAAACCAGTGAAGTTGGCACGTTGTGTAAATCATAACTAAAAACAGACTACAATGATTTGCAAATGCTTTTCAACTTATATTCAATTGAATACACAGCAAAGACAAGATACTTAACATTCGAACCGACAAACTTTATTTTGTATTGCAAATTATCATCAACTTAGAATTTAATGGCAGCAACACATTGCAAAAAAGTTGGCACAGGGCCATTTTTACCACTGTGTTACATCACCTCTCCTTTAATAACACTCAGTAAACGTTTGGGAACTGAGGAGATACATTTTTGAAGCTTTTCAGGTGGAATTCTTTCCCATTCTTGCTTTATGTACAGCTTCAGTTGTTCAACAGTCCAGGGTCTCTGTTGTTGTATTTTACGGTTCATAATGCGCCAGTCTAGAACCTGCACTCTTTTACTACGAAGCCCGGCGTTGTAACACGTGCAGAATGTATCTTGGAATCATCTAACTGAAATAATCAGGGCCTCCATGAAAAAGACATTGCTTGGATGGCAACATATGTTCCTCCAAAACTTGTATGTGCCTGTCAGCATTAATGGTGCCTTCACAGATGTGTAAGTTACCCATAATGCCTTGGGCATTAAAACACCCCCATACCATCACAGCTGCTGGCTTTTGAACTTTGCGCCCATAACAGTCCGGATGGTTCTTTTCCTCTTTGGTCTGGAGGACACGACGACCACGTTTTCCAAAAACAATTTGAAATGTGGACTCGTCAGACCACAGAACACTTTCCCATTTTGCATCAGTCCATCTTAGATGAGGTCAGGTCCAGTGAAGCCGGCGGCGTTTCTGGGTGTTGTTGATAAATGGCTTTCACTTTGCATCGTAGAGTCTATATATATATATATATATATATATATATATATATATATATATATATATATATATATATATATATATATATATATATATATATATATATATATATATATGATTTTTAAAAACTTAATATCCGTCTTTTTACGTATTAAGTATAATGTGTTCATTCATATTTATTTTGTAATGGGAGAGCACAGTAAAAACCTGGAATCCAATTCCTTGTATGGTTCTTAAAGATACTTGGCAAAAAGGGCAATCCTGATTCTGATTCTCCCTTCAGTAGCTTAGCATTCATAGCTTGACAGTAAAGTTCAGCTGGATAAAAAGCCTCTATTGGATAACTTAGGAAAAAGTATTGTTTGAGCTAGCTGTTTTTATTTTCAGCCTGCTAGTTCAGTAAACAAGTTGGTTGTGGGTGTCCTTAAGTGAAGACTCAATGGGACAAACTGAGTTGTCCCAAAGTAAATTAGCTTGCTTACCTCTTTCTTGGTGTCTTTTTTTCTGTTGTTTCTCACTGCCAGGTGGATAGGTTTTCTCCGTTTTCAAAGACGTCTGACTTGTTCAAATAAGATGCACCACTACTTACTAAAGCCTGAAAAACACTGCATCCATCTGCATTGGAGGATTCTTGTGCTTTGTTCTTACTTATAGTTTGCACAGTGTCCCAACTTCACTAGAATTGGGTTTGTAATTAGCCTTGTTTCGGTATAACTGGCAAAAAGTTTTATTGAACAAGGAAAAGCAGCGACACAAAAAAAATCTGATCTCCATTAATTTTCCCGAAACAAATTGTAACAAAAACGTCTTGGTTCATCATGACAGTGATGAGTAGGGGCTTATGGGGGGCAGAGTCCTTAATGCTAGCCCTGATACAAACTTTTTCAGAAAATCCTCACAGCTACTTTAACTACTAAATAGAAAGACTGAGCTACAATAAACTGTTAAGTTATTACTGAGTCCATTGGGTCATCTTGGGCATTTTATATATCACCATTATATATCAGTGATGTGCATCATATACTCAATAAGCTTGTGGGTGTGCTGCATGTCAAAGAGCATGTCTGGGTACTTTTCAACTAGAACTTTCAGGAAATTTGAGTTCCTGATAAAGGTAATGGTTCCTGTGCCCTAATGTCTGTCTTGACCTGGGTACGTTATACAAAATATGTGAAGAAAAACAAACATAACCACAGCTGGATCTCTAGAAAGCAGTAAAACAGCAACCACAAAGGTCATTTAGCAAAAATGAATCCTTAGACAGAACTCAGACTGGCTCTGTAATATGCTGCACAAAGTGGAGTAAAGAAGGCTCTGTTTACCCGTAAACCCGTTACTTACACAGCACCACTTCCAAGTGACTGTGAATTATATGCCTCAGACTTTCTGAAAACCTTCTCTTAGAATGTGTGCCTGGAAGACTGTATAGTATTTCACACAGAAGTCTCTCCCTCTCTGTAATATTGAAGATGTTGTTCAAAGTTGTTCTGTTGCATCTAATCTAATGATGCATCTAATTAGACATAATTATGATCATAAGGGAGGAGTTTAAAGATATAAAACCTCTGCACAGTGGTGCATGTGACCGAGAGAAATATTTGCACTGATGCATGGACAACACTGAGACGGATCAGGTGTGTAGTAAGAAAACGAACAGATGACTTTCAGATCCTCAGCTGTGCCTAGCCTTTTGTCTTTGTATGACTAACTTTATTATGTAAATTATAATGTGCTGGTTTATAGGAATCCTGAATACACAGCAAAGACAAGATACTTAACGTTCAAACCGACAAACTTTATTTTGTATTGCAAATTATCATCAACTTAGAATTTAATGGCAGCAACACATTGCAAAAAAGTTGGCACAGGGGCATTTTTACCACTGTGTTACATCACCTCTCCTTTAATAACACTCAGTAAACGTTTGGGAACTGAGGAGATACATTTTTGAAGCTTTTCAGGTGGAATTCTTTCCCATTCTTGCTTTATGTACAGCTTCAGTTGTTCAACAGTCCAGGGTCTCTGTTGTTGTATTTTACGCTTCATATTGCGCCACACATTTCCAATGGGGGACAGTTCTGGACTACAGGCAGGCCAGTCTAGAACCTGCACTCTTTTACTACGAAGCCACGCTGTTGTAACAGGTGCAGAATGTATCTTGGAATCATCTAACTGAAATAATCAGGGCCTCCATGAAAAAGACATTGCTTGGATGGCAACACATGTTCCTCCAAAACCTGTATGTGCCTTTCAGCATTAATGGTGCCTTCACAGATGTGTAAGTTACCCATAATGCCTTGGGCATTAAAACACCCCCATACCATCACAGATGCTGGCTTTTGAACTTTGCGCCCATAACAGTCCGGATGGTTCTTTTCCTCTTTGGTCTGGAGGACACGACGACCACGTTTTCCAAAAACAATTTGAAATGTGGACTCGTCAGACCACAGAACACTTTCCCATTTTGCATCAGTCCATCTTAGATGAGGTCAGGTCCAGTGAAGCCGGCGGCGTTTCTGGGTGTTGTTGATAAATGGCTTTCACTTTGCATCGTAGAGNGGGTTTGTAAATAGCCTTGTTTCGGTATAACTGGCAAAAAGTTTTATTGAACAAGGAAAAGCAGCGACACAAAAAAAATCTGATCTCCATTAATTTTCCCGAAACAAATTGTAACAAAAACGTCTTGGTTCATCATGACAGTGATGAGTAGGGGCTTATGGGGGGCAGAGTCCTTAATGCTAGCCCTGATACAAACTTTTTCAGAAAATCCTCACAGCTACTTTAACTACTAAATAGAAAGACTGAGCTACAATTAACTGTTGAGTTATTACTGAGTCCATTGGGTCATTTTGGGCATTTTATATATATCACCATTATATATCAGTGATGTGCATCATATACCCAATAAGCTTGTGGGTGTGCTGCATGTCAAAGAGCATGTCTGGGTACTTTTCAACTAGAACTTTCAGGAAATTTGAGTTCCTGATAAAGGTAATGGTTCCTGTGCCCTAATGTTTGTCTTGACCTGGGTAAGTTATACAAAATATGTGAAGAAAAACAAACATAACCACAGCTGGATCTCTAGAAAGCAGTAAAACAGCAACCACAAAGGTCATTTAGCAAAAATGAATCCTTAGACAGAACTCAGACTGGCTCTGTAATATGCTGCACAAAGTGGAGTAAAGAAGGCTCTGTTTACCCGTAAACCCGTTACTTACACAGCACCACTACCAAGTGACTGTGAATTATATGCCTCAGACTTTCTGAAAACCTTCTCTTAGAATGTGTGCCTGTAAGACTGTATAGTATTTCACACAGAAGTCTCTCCCTCTCTGTAATATTGAAGATGTTGTTCAAAGTTGTTCTGTTGCATCTAATCTAATGATGCATCTAATTAGATTTGATTATGATAATCAGGGAGGAGTTTTAAGATATAAAACCTCTGCACAGTGGTGCATGTGACCAAGAGAAATATTTGCACTGATGCATGGACAACACTGAGACGGATCAGGTGTGTAGTAAGAAAACGAACAGATGACTTTCAGATCCTCAGCTGTGCCTAGCCTTTTGTCTTTGTATGACTAACTTTATTATGTAAATTATAATGTGCTGGTTTATAGGAATCCTGCAGTGATGGGACCAGAAGTTTCTGACAACAGGACGATCACTGTGACTGACTTACATCCTTGCTATGAAACACATGATTTTTATTACATTCTGTCAAACACACCGTCTGTTATATGTGTTTTGTTGTATTCTTTCCTCTTCCTGTTGTGTGTTGTCTGTGTGTGTGGAAACCTTCTTGTTATAATCTCCATCATTTACTTCAAACAGCTGCACAGTCCCACAAACTTCCTCATCCTCTCTCTGGCTGTGGCTGACATACTGGTTGGGATTGTGGTCTTTCCTCTCAGTATGGCTTTTTCTCTTGGCTCATGTTTGTTTCATGAAGATCTGTTTTGCATGATACGGAATACTTTTGACATATCACTGAGCACATGTTCTATTCTGAACTTGTGTTGTATTTCCATTGACAGATATTATGCTGTGTGTCAGCCTCTGACGTATAAAACAAAGATTACCAATTGTGTTGTTATGGTCATGATCCTGATCTGTTGGGGAGGTTCTGCTTTGATTGCAATAGGTGTCACACTTGCTGGACTCAACAATGAATCATGCGATGAAGCTTGTTCTGTGGATAACCTAATGGTTAATATTGTTGGACCTATTTTATCATTTTACCTCCCTGTGTTCATAATGCTCTGTATTTATCTAAAGATTTTCCTTGTTGCACAGAAACAGGCTCGAAGAATCATGAACACAACCCACAAGTCTGCAGCGACCGTCAGTAAGATGGAAAGAAAAGCCACCAAAACTCTGGCTATTGTTTTAGGAGTCTTCCTCTTATGCTGGGCTCCTTTTTTCCTCTGCATCACTGTCCCCACTTTAAGCAACTCAGCTCTGCTTGCTGCCATGGAAATATTCAGCTGGCTCGCTTTATCAAATTCAATGCTGAATCCTTTCATCTATGCTTTCTTTTACAGCTGGTTCAGGTCTGCTATCAGAATGATTTTGTCAGGAAAAATACTCAGAGGTGACTTTACCAACACAATACTGCAGAAATAAAAAACACTCAATATAAACCTGCATGTGTGGGGTTCTTAAACTGGAGTTCATCTTTGATGTGAAAACCTTTTGACATCCTAACTCATTGTTTGAGAAGAATATTAACATATTTAATTTATTCTGTCACCAGCTTAAGAAAGTCTTCAACAGTTTTAATATTCTTGTCATTACACAAATACAAGTACAAAGTAGCAAAACAAGGTTTGGCATCTCACCAGAAGTGCACTAAGCAAAAATACAAGAACTGATTTTATGAACAAATCAATTTCATGTTTCTCACTGCATGAGTGTTGATCAGTGCAGTTCTAGCGAAGCAAAAATGTGACGCCTCCTCATGTGTAAATTGCCCAAGTTATGCCAGTATGGCAACAAAAAAGTTTGGATGACACAGTGTTTTTCAGCCTAGTCGATGGACAATTTAAGTTGAAAAAATTGAATGGTTATGGGTATGTTTAGGAACATTTTTGGTATCAGCACTTATGACTACAAAACCCAAAACCAGTGAAGTTGGCACGTTGTGTAAATCATAAATAAAAACAGACTACAATGATTTGCAAATGCTTTTCAACTTATATTCAATTGAATACACAGCAAAGACAAGATACTTAACGTTCGAACCGACAAACTTTATTTTGTATTGCAAATTATCATCAACTTAGAATTTAATGGCAGCAACACATTGCAAAAAAGTTGGCACAGGGGCATTTTTACCACTGTGTTACATCACCTTTCCTTTAATAACACTCAGTTAACGTTTGGGAACTGAGGAGATACATTTTTGAAGCTTTTCAGGTGAAATTCTTTCCCATTCTTGCTTAATGTACAGCTTCAGTTGTTGAACAGTCCAGGGTCTCTGTTGTTGTATTTTACGGTTCATAATGCGCCAGTCTAGAACCTGCACTCTTTTACTACGAAGCCACGCTGTTGTAACACGTGCAGAATGTATCTTGGAATCATCTAACTGAAATAATCAGGGCCTCCATGCAAAAGACATTGCTTGGATGGCAACACATGTTCCTCCAAAACCTGTATGTGCCTTTCAGCATTAATGGTGCCTTCAAAGATGTGTAAGTTACCCATAATGCCTTTGGCATTAAAACACCCCCATACCATCACAGATGCTGGCTTTTGAACTGTGCACCCATAACAGTCCGGATGGTTCTTTTCCTCTTTGGTCTGGAGGACACGACGACCACGTTTTCCAAAAACAATTTGAAATGTGGACTCGTCAGACCACAGAACACTTTCCCATTTTGCATCAGTCCATCTTAGATGAGGTCAGGTCCAGTGAAGCCAGCGGCGTTTCTGGGTGTTGTTGATAAATGGCTTTCACTTTGCATCGTAGAGTCTATATATATATATATATATTTATATATGATTTTTAATAACTTAATATCCGTCTTTTTATGTATTAAGAATAATGTGTTCATTCATATTTATTTTGTAATGGGAGAGCACAGTAAAAACCTGGAATCCAATTCCTTGTATGGTTCTTAAAGATACTTGGCAAAAAGAGCAATCCTGATTCTGATTCTCCCTTCAGTAGCTTAGCATTCGTAGCTTGACAGTAAAGTTCAGCTGGATAAAAAGCCTCTATTGGATAACTTAGGAAAAAGTATTGTTTGAGCTAGCTGTTTTTATTTTCAGCCTGCTAGTTCAGTAAACAAGTTGGTTGTGGGTGTCCTTAAGTGAAGACTCAATGGGACAAACTGAGCTGTCCCAAAGTAAATTAGCTTCTCTAGGCTATTATCTGCACTGCATACCTCTTTCTTGGTGTCTTTTTTTCTGTTGTTTCTCACTGCCAGGTGGATAGGTTTTCTCCGTCTTCAAAGACGTCTGACTTGTTCAAATAAGATGCACCACTACTTACTAAAGCCTGAAAAACACTGCATCCATCTGCATTGGAGGATTCTTGTGCTTTGTTCTTACTTATAGTTTGCACAGTGTCCCAACTTCACTAGAATTGGGTTTGTAAATAGCCTTGTTTCGGTATAACTGGCAAAAAGTTTTATTGAACAAGGAAAAGCAGCGACACAAAAAAAATCTGATCTCCATTAATTTTCCCNGTTGGGGAGGTTCTACTTTGGTTGCAATAGGTGTCACACTTGCTGGACTCAATAATGAATCATGCGATGAAGCTTGTTCTGTGGATAACCTAATGGTTAATATTGTTGGACCTATTTTATCATTTTACCTCCCTGTGTTCATTATGCTCTGTATCTACTTCAAGATTTTCCTTGTTGCCCAGAAACAGGCTCAAAGAATCATGAACACAACCCACAAGTCTGCAGCAACTGTCAGTAAGATGGAAAGAAAAGCCACCAAAACTCTGGCTATTGTTTTAGGAGTCTTCCTCTTATGCTGGGCTCCTTTTTTTCTCTGCCTCGATTTCCTAAATTTCAGCAACTCAGCTCTGCTTGCTGCCATGGAAATATTCAGCTGGCTCGCTTTATCAAATTCGATGCTGAATCCTTTCATCTATGCTTTCTTTTACAGCTGGTTCAGGTCTGCTATCAGAATGATTGTATCAGGAAAAATACTCAGAGGTGACTTTACCAACACAATGCTGCAAAAATAAAATAAACTCAGTATAAACCTGCATGTGTGGGATTCCAAAGCCTGTGTTCATCTTTGATGTGAAAACCTTTTGACATCCTAACTCATTGTTTGAGAAGAATATTAACATATTTAATTTATTCTGTCACCAGCTTAAGAAAGTCTTCAACAGTTTTAATATTGATTTCTTGTCATTACATGAATACAAGCAAAAGTAAAAAAAAAAAGAAAGAAAAAAGTTTGGCTTCTCACCAGAAGTGCACTAAGCAAAAATGCAAGTACTGATTTTATGAACAAATCAATGTCATGTTTCTCACTGCATGAGTGTTAATCAGACCTGTTATAGCAACGCAAAAGGTGACACCTCCTCATGTGTAAATTGCCCAAGTAATGCCAGAGTGGCATCGGGAAACCATTTTCTTACCAGCAAAGTACAAATCACAATTCCAGTAAAGCTGGGATGTTGTGTTAAATATAAACAAAATCAGAATGCAATTATTTGTAAATCCACTTCAACCTATTTCAAACTGATCACACCACAAAGACAAAATATTTTATGTTCAAACTGAGAAAATTTACATTTGCGCAAGTATTTGCTCAATTTGAATTTGACCCCTGCAGCATGTTTCAAAAAGGCAGGGACAGGGGCAACAGAAGCCTGGGTAAGTTGATAAACGCTTAAACAACAGCTGTTTGGATCATTCCACAGGTGAACAGGTTCATTGGAAACAAGTGAGTGTCATGATTGTGTATAAAAGGAGCATCCCCAAAAGGCTCAGCTGTTCACAAGCAAAGATGGGGCCAGGTTCACCACTTTGTCAACAACTGCGTGAAAAAAAATGGTCCAATAGTTTAAGAACAAAGTTTCTCAATGTTCAATTTCAAGGATTTAGGGATTCCATCATCACCAGTCCATAATATAATCAGAAGAGTTAGAGAATCTGGAGAAATCTCTGCATGTAAGCCACAAGGCCGAAAATCAACATTGAATGCCCGTGACCTTTGACCCTTCAGGTGGCACTGCATTAAACACTGGCATCACTGTGTAAAGGATATCACCACGTGGGCTCAGGAACCCTTCAGAAAACCATTGTCAGTTAACACAGTTCATCACTACATCTACAAACTCTACTATGCAAAGACAAAGCCATACATCGACAACATCCAGAAACACAGCTGCCTTCTCTGTGCCCAAGCTCATTTCAAATGGATAGAGGAAAAGTGGAAAAGTCTGCTGTGGTCTGATGAGTCCACATTTAAAATTGTTTTTGGAAATCATGGACGTAGTGTCCTTTGAGCAAAAAAGGAAAAAGACCATCCAGATTGATACCAGCGCAAAGTTAAAAAACCAGCATCTGTGATGGTATGAGGGTGTTAGTGCCGTGGCATGGGCAACTTACACACCTGTGATGACACCATCATTGCTGAAAGCTACATCCAGGATTTGGAACAACACATGCTGCCATCCAAGCAACGTTTTTTTCAGGGACGTCCCTGATTATTTCAGCAAGACAATAAAAACCAAGACACATTCTGCACCTGTTACAACAGCGTGGCTTTGTAGTAAAAGAGTGCAGGTACTAGACTGGCCTGCCTGTAGTCCAGACCTGTTGTTGATTGAAAATGTGAGGAACATTATGAAGCGCAAAATACAACAACGGAGACCCCGGACTTTTGATCATCTGATGTCGTGCATCAACAAGAATGTGAAAGAATTCCAGCTCCAAAGCTTCAACAATTAGTGTCCTCAGTTCACAAACACTTCCTGAGTGTTATTAAAGGAAAAGTTATGTAACACAATGGTAAACAGACCACTGTCCCTGCCTTTTTGAAAAGTGTTGCAGAAATCGATTGCAAAATGAGCAAATATTCTCACAAAAATAATCGAGTGTTTCAGTTTAAAATTAAAATATCTTGTCTTTACGGTAGATTCTATTGAATATAGATTAAAGAAGATTTTCAAATCATTGTATTCAGTTTTAATTTACATTTTACACAATGTCCCAACTCGATTGGCGTTGGGGTTGTAGCTCAGTGACATGTGCATTATATATCCAATAAGCTTGTAGGTGTGCTGCATGTCAAAGAGCATGTCTGGGTACTTTTCAACTAGAAGCTCCAGGAATTTGGAGTTCCTGATAAATGTAATGGTTCCTGTGGCCTGATGTTTGTCTGTATTTCCATTACAAGCTAAAGATCTGTGTTGCAAATGCAAAACATATGGAGAAAAACAAAACATGACCACAACTGGATCTCTAGAAAGCAGTAAAACAGCAACCACAAAGGTCATTTAACAAAAATGACTCCTAAGACAGTGAACTCAGACTGGCTCTGTAATATGCTGCACAAAGTGGAGTAAAGAAGGCTCTGTTTACTAGTAAATGTTACTTATACTGCTTCCAAGTGACTGTGAATCATATGCCCCAGACTTCAGGTTCTTTTCTAAAAAAAAAGTGTGCCTACAAGACAGTGAATCCAGATTAAAGTCAGTTAAGTATTTCACACAGAAGTCTCTCCTTCTCTGTAATATTGTAGATGTTGTTCATAGTTGTTGTTTTGCACCTAATGCAAACCTGAGGCAGCTGATTGGACATGATTAAGATAACTTGGGAGGAGTTTAAAGATATAAAACCTCTGCACAGTGGTGCATGTGACCGAGAGAAATATCTGCACTGATGCATGGACAACACTGAGACACATCAGGTGTGTAGTGAATGCTCAAATATATCTTTTACATCTGTTGTGCAAAGATGATGACACTTTGTCTCTGTATGACTAACTTTTTAATGTAAATAATAATGTGCTGATTTATAGGAATCCTGCAGTGATGGGACCAGAAGTTTCTGACAACAGGACGATCACTGTGACTGACTTACATCCTTGCTATGAAATACATGATTTTTATTACATTCTGTCAAACACACCGTCTGTTATCTGTGTTTTGTTGTATTCTTTCCTCTTCCTGTTGTCTGTTGTCTGTGTGTGTGGAAACCTTCTTGTTATAATCTCCATCATTTACTTCAAACAGCTGCACAGTCCCACAAACTTCCTCATCCTCTCTCTGGCTGTGGCTGATATGCTGGTGGGGATTGTGGTCTTTCCTCTCTGTATGGCTTTTTCATTCAGCTCGTGTTTGTTTCATGAAGATTTGTTTTGCAAAATACGGAATACTTTTGACATATCACTAAGCACATGTTCTATTCTAAATCTGTGTTGTATTTCCATTGACAGATATTATGCTGTGTGTCAGCCTCTGACTTATAAAACGAAAATTAACCATCGTGTTGCTGTGCTCATGATCCTGATCAGCTGGGGAGGTTCTGCTTTAATTGGGATTGGTGTTATGCTTGCTGGACTTAACAGTGATGCATGTGATGAAGTTTGTTCCGTAGATAATCTCATGTTTAACACTGTTGGACCCATTCTGTCATTTTACCTCCCTGTGTTCATAATGCTCTGTATTTATCTAAAGATTTTCCTTGTTGCACAGAAACAGGCTCGAAGAATCATGAACACAACCCACAAGTCTGCAGCAACTGTCAGTAAGATGGAAAGAAAAGCCACCAAAACTCTGGCTATTGTTTTAGGAGTCTTCCTCTTGTGCTGGGCTCCTTTTTTTCTCTGCATCACTGTCCCTCCTTTCAGCAACTCAGCTTCACTGTCTGTCATTGAATCACTAAACTGGCTGACTTTGT
Source organism: Thalassoma bifasciatum (assembly GCA_008086565.1). NCBI lineage: Eukaryota > Metazoa > Chordata > Actinopteri > Labriformes > Labridae > Thalassoma > Thalassoma bifasciatum. The sequence continues at coordinate 76,588 of RPOG01002065.1, read as the reverse complement.
CAAATTCAATGTTGAATCCTTTCATCTATGCTTTCTTTTACAGCTGGTTCAGGTCTGCTATCAGAATGATTTTGTCAGGAAAAATACTCAGAGGTGACTTTACCAACACAATACTGCAAAAATAAAAAACCTGACTCAAATCTGCATATGTTTGATTTCTGAAATTTGGTTTGATCTGTGGTCTGAAAAATGTGTGCCATCCTAACTCATTGCTTTACAAGGGTAATAACCCACAGAATTTCTTCATGTTCATAAACGTTCAGCAAAGTCATGAATATATGTATCACATAAAAACACAGATATACCTAAAAATATTTACCCTAGTTTTATATAGTTATTGCTTTTACACTACCTTTATTAGTAGCTGCTTTCTGTTTTTTTTCCCCAACAGTCTTTTATGCCATCTGTTTCTTCCTCAGTAATTATTAAAATCATCACTGAACTTTATATCTTTAGTTATCTGACCAACTCATCACTATTTGGAAAATGACAGTGTTTGTTTTATGATATGTTGAATTGACAGTATGTTAAAAACAGCATTTTACAACAGCATCTTTAGTCATGTAAAGAGAAGCATTACCACTGATAGATAATAAATTGCGAAGTACTTTATAATATGGATGCCTATTTTTAAAATCATCACAGCAAAACAATGACAAAAAACATAAACAAAACAAAACAAAAATAAATAAAAAATAAATTACAAATACAAAAATGGAATTAACTTAAAAAAAATAAAACCTGATTGTTGACATCCAAGCAAAAGCAGAAGGACATGGATGGAGCTGGGGCTCAGTGTAGATGAGGATGGAGCAAGAGGATGGATGAGAGAGAAAGTTCTGCCATTGTTGTTCCTCCTTTGTGTCTTACTAGAGCTACATATTGACTAAGAACAGCAACACTGCCCCCACAGTCTCCAGTGGTACTGCTCTGTTTGATCCATATCCCTAAGCTTTGGGGAAATGTACAGAAATATGGATGGAATGACAGAGTATGGACAGACGGCTCCATCTGTGTTTGTGTTTGACGTTGAGCATAAATGAGCCTTTAGAGAGAGGGTCAATCAGTTTTGGTGGGTATAGTAACATGTTGCTCATTCAATAGCACTTTAAAACTAGTCCAATATCCCTAAAGTCCAGACCATGGCCTACTTGAACTCTGAAACAAAGCTGTGTGTAGAACTGTCAGATATTATCTCTAATTTTTCAGGTGTCAGCCTCAGGTGTAGATTTTTCTTTCAACAAGACATTAAATTGGGATTAATGATACTCCTTTATTAGTTAGAAGAAGATAAAAGGTAACTAATCATTTTGCACAAACCCAAAGATATTATTCATAGTTGTTGTTGCACACTTAATACAAACATGATGACATGCAACTGATTACATATGATAATGATAAACAGGGAGGAGTTTTAAGATATAAAACCTCTGCACAGTGGTGCATGTGACCAGGGCAATTATTCTACACCAATGCATGGACAACACTGAGACTGATCAGGTGTGTAATGAAAACTCAAAGGTCCAAATAAGTTCTGAAGCACAAAGATTTGACGCTATGTCTCTGTATGACTAACTTTTTAATGTATATAATAATGTGCTGGTTTGTAGAAATCCTGCAGTGATGGGACCAGAAGCTTCTGACAACAGGACGATCACTGTGACTGACTTACATCCTTGCTATGAAACACATGATTTTTATTACATTCTGTCAAACACACCGTCTGTTATCTGTGTTTTGTTGTATTCTTTCCTCTTCCTGTTGTCTGTTGTCTGTGTGTGTGGAAACCTTCTTGTTATAATCTCCATCATTTACTTCAAACAGCTGCACAGTCCCACAAACTTCCTCATCCTCTCTCTGGCTGTGGCTGACATACTGGTTGGGATTGTGGTCTTTCCTCTGAGTATGGCTTTTTCTCTGAGCTCATGTTTGTTTTTTGAAGATTTATTTTGTAAAATAAGAAGCAGTTTTGATGTTTCCCTTTGCATATGTTCAATTATGAACTTGTACTGTATTTCCATTGACAGATATTATGCTGTGTGTCAGCCTCTGACATATAAAACGAAAATCAACCATAGTGTTGCTGCGCTCATGATCCTGATCCGTTGGGGAGGTTCTGTTTTAACTGGGATTGGTGTCATACTTGCTGGACTCTATAATGATGCATGTGATGAAGTTTGTTTTGCAGATAATCTCATATATAACACTATTGCACCTATTTTATCATTTTACCTCCCAGTGATCATAATGCTCTGTATCTACTTCAAAATTTTCCTTGTTGCACAGAAACAGGCTCGAAGAATCATGAACACAACCCACAAGTCTGCAGCGACTGTCAGTAAGATGGAAAGAAAAGCCACTAAAACTCTGGCTATTGTTTTAGGAGTCTTCCTCTTATGCTGGGCTCCCTTTGTAATCTGCATCACCTTCCCCTCCCTTAGTAACTCAGCTCCACTGTCTGTCATGGAAACACTAAACTGGCTGACTTTGTCAAATTCAATGTTGAATCCTTTCATCTATGCTTTCTTTTACAGCTGGTTCAGGTCTGCTATCAGAATAATTGTATCAGGAAAAATACTCAGAGGGGATTTCACCAACACGATACTGCAAAAATAAATAAACTCAACTCAAACCTGCATCTGTTGGATTCTTTAGTTGGAGTTCATTTTTGATTTTAAAAAACCTTTTGACATCCCAAGTTTTTGTTTGACAAGAATATTTACTGATTAAATTCTTTCACCATGTTAATAAATGTTTGGCAAAGTTATAAACATATCTATTTACTCTAGTTTTACTTTCATAGTCATTGCTTTTCCACTGCCTTCATTAAGAGCTGCTTTCAGTTTTTCCCAACAGTCTTTTATACCATCTGTTACTTCCTCAGTAATTATCAAAATCATCACTGAATTTTATATCTTTAATTATCTAACCAAGTCATCACTATTTGGAAAATGACAGTGTTTGTTTTTTGATATTTTGAATTGACAGTGTGCTAAAAACAGCATTTTACAACAGCATCTTTAGTCATGTAAAGAGAAGCATTAGCACTGATAGATAATAAATTGTAAAGTACTTTATAAAGATGCCTTTTTTTAAATCATCACAGCAAACAATAATTCAAAAACAAACAAACAAAACACAAAACAAACAACAAATACGAATTCAAAAATGAAATAAAATAAAAAATAAAACCTGATTCACCCAAAAAATAAACAAAGTTTCACAAATTTTTAAAATCACCACCCAGTATAAGGTGTTTGCCTCTACTGCCTTGATAATTCCCAAAATATTTTTACCCTTATGTTATGGTTTATCCATCAGGATGTGCAAGCTCTTTTCTCAAAATGATAAATTCAATGGTACAATAAATGTACTGTTGTTGTTATCCATTAATTTTTGAATGTACTTACTTGCCATCTGTCTTCTCAGAGAATTCCAGTGTATTGTCTCATTTTAAGATTTTTCATCACAAATTCAATTCAGGCCAAATAATACAACCCCAGTTCAAAAAATGTAGGACATTGTGAAATGTGAAAAAATAAAAAAAAGACAAACCATGATTCGCAAATCTCAAAACCTCATGGGTTATTCAAAATAAAGCAAAGACAATATGTATCTTTCAATGATGTTTTATTATTTATTGCAATTCTCATTAGAATTTGATGGTAGCACAACCTTTCTAAAGAGTTGGGTTAGTGACAATAAAAGGCTGAGATAGTGGTTTTAACAGGAAACAGCTGGAGGGGACATGTCATACTCTATAACAGGCAACAGTAAAGTGAGATGACTGGGTGTAAGAGAAGATCTTAGAGACTCTGAGTGTCTCAGAAGTACAGATGAGAAGGTGTTCAGTCTGCACAAAAATGTGTCGAAAAATTGTGAAACATTTTAAGAGACATCAACATATCATTAGTTCACAACATCATCACACAAGGAACAGGGATGAAAGTCAAAATGAATTGCTATTGATGTGTGAACAACTTTACCATCCATCAACAGATGGTAAAGTTGTGTCATATGCTCATTCAATAGCACTTTAAAAGTAGTACAATATCCCTAAAGTCCAGACCAATGTGGCAAGCCAATTGAACATATATTAGACATCCTTGATATCAAAACTAAATTTCTTTTACTAGTGAGGTCTTTGGACGCACTAGTTAACTAGGAGACTGCAGAAAGATTTACAAGTTCACTCGTAGAAGGCAAAAAGTCCAACATGTTAACTAGTATGGAACAAAATATCTACTAGTTTACTCGTACAATATATTTTGTCCACTAGTTAACTAGTGAGCATAAGAAATGTTTACTAGTAAACTAGTATGCGCATAATGTCCACTAGTTAAACCAGTTTTACTCTTTTTAATCGTACTTGTAAACTAGTGAGGTTCAAAATGTTTACTAGTTAACTAGTGAGACCCAAATGTCTACTTGTATCACTACTGATGTGGTTACACATCTTACTTGTTTACTAGTGAGGCTCTTTATGTTTACTAGTTTATAAGTCAGTGCCAAAAAGCCAACTAGTAAGCTAGTTCAGGCCATTTTTGTCTTACTAGTGAACTTGTGTTGCTCAAAGGGGTTAACTAGTTCACTAGTAAGACCCAAAATGTCACTAGTTACAAAAGTAGTACTCTTTTTGGCATAACTAGTAAACTAGTTGTAAATTTGAAGAAGTACTTCTAGTGAAGGCCGAATTGCAGACGAGTAACACTTGTTGAGATAAATGCTAATGAGTGGGTGGGAACAGGGCATTCTCTGAACCTTACCATTGGCTCTCAATATAGATCTCCACAATCCAAAAATTTAACCCTGTGTATGATGAAGTGTTGCAGAGAATTGCATCTTCCTTACTTCCCATGGATTAAAATGTAAAAATCTATGTTCCGCTAGTAAACTAGTGCGTCCAAAGACCTTGCTAGTATCAGAAACTTAGCTTTGATATCAAGGATGTCTAAAAAAATGTTCAATTGGCTTGCCATAGACCAAGGCCTACTTTAGCTCTGGAACTGTGGGTAGAACTGACGTGTAATCTTAAATTTCAGGTGTCAGCCTTTTCTTTCCACAAGAAATTAGATTTGGATTAATGATACTCCTTTATTAGTAAGAAGAAGATGAAAGGTAACTCAGCATTTTGCACAAAACCCAAAGATATTATTCATAGTTGTTGGTGCGCACTTAATGCAAACATGATGACATGCAACTGATTATATATGATAATGATAAACAGGGAGGAGTTTTGAGATATAAAGCCTCTGCACAGTGGTGCATGTGACCAGGAGCATCAGTCTGTGTCACCGTATGGACAACACTGTAAGAAATCAGGTGTGTAGAGAAAACTCGAAGATCAAAATAAGTTTGATCTTTTTCTGTTGTGCAAAGATTTTGACGCTTTGTCTCTGTATGACTAACTTTTTAATGTAAATAATAATGTGCTGGTTTGTAGAAATCCTGCAGTGATGGGACCAGAAGTTTTTGACAACAGGACGATCACTGTGACTGACTTACATCCTTGCTATGAAATATGTGATTTTAATTATATTTTGTCAAACACACCGTCTGTTATATGTGTTTTGTTGTATTCTTTCCTCTTCCTGTTGTCTGTTGTCTGTGTGTGTGGAAACCTTCTTGTTATAATCTCCATCATTTACTTCAAACAGCTGCACAGTCCCACAAACTTCCTCATCCTCTCTCTGGCTGTGGCTGACATACTGGTTGGGATTGTGGTCTTTCCTCTCAGTATGGCTTTTTCTCTGAGCTCATGTTTGTTTCATGAGGATTTGTTTTGCAAAATACGGAGCAGTTTCGATGTCTCACTGAGCATTTGTTCAATTATGAACTTGTACTGTATTTCCATTGACAGATATTATGCTGTGTGTCAGCCTCTGACGTATAAAACAAAAATTAACCATCGTGTTGTTCTGGTCATGATCCTGATCTGTTGGGGAGGTTCTGCTTTGATCGGGATTGGTGTCATACTTGCTGGGCTAAACAGTGATGCATGTGATGAAGTTTGTTTTGCAGATAATCTCATATATAACACTATTGCACCTATTCTATCATTTTACTTCCCTGTGATCATTATGCTCTGTATTTATTTAAAGATTTTCCTTGTTGCACAGAAACAGGCTCGAAGAATCATGAACACAACCCACAAGTCTGCAGCAACTGTCAGTAAGATGGAAAGAAAAGCCACCAAAACTCTGGCTATTGTTTTAGGAGTCTTCCTCTTATGCTGGACTCCCTTTTTTATTTGCATCACTTTCCCCTCATTAAGCAACTCAGCTCCACTGTCTGTCATGGAAACACTAAACTGGCTGACTTTATCAAATTCAATGCTGAATCCTTTCATCTATGCTTTCTTTTACAGCTGGTTCAGGTCTGCTATCAGAATGATTGTATCAGGGAAAATACTCAGAGGGGATTTCACCAACACGATACTGCAAAAATAAAAAAATAACCTCAAACCTGTATGTGGTCAAACCCCATGTCTAGGTTCAGTTTGGTGGCAAATTTATTCACCTTGCAAAAGAACCTCACAACCCTTCAGATAGCATCTTATCTTTTTACTTTTATCAACCAGTAGAAAAGTTGTCACCACCAATGTTCAAGGATCACTGTTTTTAACCTCTAATGACCTGAGCATTGTTCTTATGTGCATTTTTTTTTATTTCTCTTTGCTATAAGGGATCCGTAAGACCTAATAAATATGAAAAAAATAAATTTGGTCTTTGTGTGGTCTTTTTAGTGTTATTCATTACCTACTAGATTTTAATTATAAGTGTTAATGTCCATAACTACACTTTTTTCTCACTGAAATGGGTGCAGAGTTATTCCATCACCAAAAGATGACGTGGGAAGTATCCCTAAATGTGGCTAAGAGATTTAAGTTGTAAAAAATAAAGTTTCTTGGGTCTGAGAGGCAGAAATGGTACGTCAACATATGTGGACGCCAGGTCTTAACAGGTTAAGCAAAGTTATCACTCATCTATTTTAAAAAATGTTCTTATTAAGATCTGCTTTCTCTTGTTTTCTTGCTTTCATACTGTATTCTACATTGTATAGTCATGATTAAACAGGTCAAAAAATAGCCAAGCTGAATAATATTTAATTCATCTTAACAAGTTGGCGCTCATATATCCAAGTTGTCATGAATGCACCATGGTGTGTAGGCCATAGAGCAGGGATGTCCAAACTACGGCCCAATTGTGGCCCGCCGTCTATTGTCAAGCAGCCCCCAGCTCTCATCTTACCATGTGTTAGTTTTGTTTCTTAAAGTAATCATGTTCTAGCTGTTTCCATTTACAGTTTCTGTCAAGTGCTTGAAATAAATCTTAATATATATGGCAAAGTTTCACAAAGATTTAAACTGTGCATAGGCAACTTTATAAAGCTAAAGCTCTGTACAATCTGCAAGAACTCAACAACTTTTACAGCTGACATATAATTTCATGTGGCATGATGCAAAATGTGTTTCATGAATTTTTTAGAATTAGAAACAAAAACACATGACAAGACCAAAAACTGAATTAAAGATATGAAATGGTCAAAAAAAGACAAAAGTTGAAGCATAAAATGGTTTAGAATGCAGGATCAGAGATATTTGGGGTTAAAAATGTTTTCAAAATTGCTGTATAAACAAATGTGATAAAGTCCAGAACCTGATCCTGACATAAAATTGTTACATATTTCTCCCAGGTTTGGTTTTATCTCGAAGGTCTGCGATAACAGCACAAGCATGTTTGACTGAAACTTTTTTTTTCACAAACCACTCAAAAGAAAAAGTTTTCCAATAGAGCGCTCATTTGTACCTTTCACTGTTAGTAAACATGTCCATAAGAGCCACCTGCCCTTGGTCATTTTTATAGTTTCCAATTCGGCCCTTTTGGGAAAAAGTTTGGACACCCCAGGTTTAGAGCATCATGTCAGTCCATGAGGAGTGAGCACGGACAGTGAAATGTGTGTTTGAACTCTGGATGCCAAAGGAAGGATATCAGCTAGGTCAACAGTATAGTTTGGACTAAAGCTACGTTGAAGACCCACCAAAGTCAAAGTAGCTGTTTTGGTGCTTTCCTCCCCAGACTTCTTGCTTTATACCTTACCTACCATATCTACCAGATAGTAAGTCACTTGCTTCATGGTTTGGCTGGTTATATGACTAGTCAGGTGCAACTTATATATAAAATAACCGATGTGCTTTGTAACTGTATAGTTTTACAGAAAAGGATTGCTAAATTTATAAGGGGAATATCAAAGTGGCCCCTACTGCTCTGCACACTGATTTAATGTCATGTGTTTAATGTACAAGTAAGTTAATATTGTGCAAATTTTCTTTTTTTGTGTTTTTTCTTGTACAAAAACATGACGTTGCATACTATGTACATTCATGTGGGCGTGAAAAAATATTTGAAATTTGTCAAACCAAAATCTAATCATTTGTGTATTTCTATTTCTTACTAAATCAACATCAAAGCATTTAAATCAATATCCACTTGAATCCCAACCTGAAGAATCCAAATCAAATCAAATCTTGAAGCTTCTAACAATAACCTGTTGCAGTGACTCGTGACCTGAGATGAGTGTTCAGGCTGGGGTCCTTCAATTGAACCACATTATGAGACAGACTTGGCCCCATCTACAGGATACTGGACCTTAGCTTGTATTGTGGTTACTCCCAGCAGATTTCATTACCGGGGCAACACTGACCAGAGTCAGTTATGGCTAGTACAATGACTAGAGAGTGTAAATGATACTGCACCACTTCAAATTACTAAGATTACAAAGCCTTACTCCCAGAAAGGCTTGGTTGAGCTCTGAAAGCAAATGTCTGTGGCTCAGAAATCAGCATGTTGTTTAAAAATGTTTGCTTATTGGACATGAAACTTGGATTAAAATCAGCAAAGCACTCAACACAGAATCATCTTTGTTATATTTTAGTTATAATTCATAGTTATTGTTTTGCACCTAATACAAACATGAGGCATCTGATTAAGCATAATTAAGAAAATCAGGGAGGAGTTTTAAGATATAAAACCTCTGCACAGTGGTGCATGTGACCAGGGGCATCAAACTACACCAATGCATGGACAACACTGAGACTGATCAGGTGTGTAATGAAAACTCAAAGATCACTTTTATATCTGCTGCACAAAGATTTTGACGCTATGCCTCTGTATGACTAACTTTATAATGAAAATGATAATGTGCTGGTTTGTAGAAATCCTGCAGTGATGGGACCAGAGGTTTCTAAAAACAGGACGATCACTGTGACTGACTTACATCCTTGCTATGAAACACATGATTTTTATTACATTCTGTCAAACACACCGTCTGTTATATGTGTTTTGTTGTATTCTTTCCTCTTCCTGTTGTCTGTTGTCTGTGTTTGTGGAAACCTTCTTGTTATAATCTCCATCATTTACTTCAAACAGCTGCACAGTCCCACAAACTTCCTCATTCTCTCTCTGGCTGTGGCTGACATACTGGTTGGGATTGTGGTCTTTCCTCTGAGTATGGCTTTTTCTCTGAGCTCATGCTTGTTTTATGAAGATTTGTTTTGCAAAATAAGGAGCAGCTTTGACATTTCACTGAGCACATGTTCTATTTTGAACTTATGTTGTATTGCCATTGACAGATATTATGCTGTGTGTCAGCCTCTGACATACAAGGTTAAAATCAACCATCATGTTGCTTTGCTCATGATCATGATCAGCTGGGGAGGTTCTGCTTTAATCGGGATTGGTGTCATACTTGCTGGACTTAACAGTGATGCATGTGATGAACTTTGTTTTATTGATGAGCTCATGGCCAACACTGTTGGACCTATTTTATCATTTTACCTCCCTGTGATCATAATGCTCTGTATCTACTTCAAGATTTTCCTTGTTGCACAGAAACAGGCTCGAAGAATCATGAACACAACCCACAAGTCTGCAGCAACTGTCAGTAAGATGGAAAGAAAAGCCACCAAAACTCTGGCTATTGTTTTAGGAGTCTTCCTCTTATGCTGGACTCCTTTTTTTATTTGCATCACTTTCCCCTCTCTAAGCAACTCAGCTTCATTGTCTGTCATGGAAACACTAAACTGGCTGACTTTGTCAAATTCAATGCTGAATCCTTTCATCTATGCTTTCTTTTACAGCTGGTTCAGGTCTGCGATCAGAATGATTTTGTCAGGGAAAATACTCAGAGGTGATTTCTCAACCACTAAACTGCAATAATAACAATAAAAAAACATAATTCAAACCTGACCTCCGTGTTTATTTATAAGGCCTTGTTGAAACATGCATTAAGCAACACAGACATTTTATTATATTCAAACGGAAAATGTTGGGTGCTGATGTGTGAAGTAGATTTTCAGCTCAATAATAAAGAAAACAGGCTAAAGCTTTTTGCTTCACAGTGTCACAGTATTGTCATCTGTATAATGAACTGATGATAATATTCTATATTGTCTGTTTTGCTCTGAACAGAAACTCAGTGGCATTTTTACATCTATGTTGTGAAATTTGAGGCTATTTTTTTTTCAAATTCATTTGCTTTTTTAAAACTAAGTAATAAGGTAGTATTGGGTTTGTATTCAGTCATCCATCCAATATTTGTTAACTTATACTTTGCAGTCTATATCAACAAGCCTGAGAGGCACAAGATTTAGAGGAAAGAGTTTTTGGTATTGTGGCGGAAATGTGTCTTATTTTTGTCAGTCTGCCTCTCACATTTTTATCTCTAAAAGGGAAAAGAAAGAGGCATAATCAAAGTTCACTCGTTTACACAACATTTTCAAGGTTACTCACACATTAAAAAGAAAATTGGAATTATGGATTCATCTCTATCTAAAAACAATGATTTCTTTGACAGCCCCTATTTATGCTGTCTGTTCTTAAAGTTGATTTCTGTGATATAAAAAGATGTTTTCTTAGTGTATTCTATTGAAAATCAAATTTGAGGAATGGAAAAATTCAATTAAATCCATATTCATATGTGCTTACTGATAAAGAAATATGCCTGTGTCCAGTGGTCCTTGGTGTGCACTTATGATTTATGACACAGATTTTTAATGGCAATAAGTTATTTTCTGGTTGAGCTACAGTTGATAAAAAAATGAAGGTAAAATGTTTTTGTGTCTGTCAGCTTTCAATTCAGAGTAAAAAAAAAACCATACAACTGCTAACAGATGCAACAAATTCCAGTTGTTGATACTGTGTACTGCTATCTGATTTAAGAGACATTCAGAGACACAGCTTTTAGTTTTCATTGGTCCTCTACATCAGCTCATGTTTAAAGGATCTGTGTTTTTCCCCTGATAGGGAGGGTGATGCTGTAAAATTTGGTGTTGATCATACATCAAAAAGATACAGGGCCAGTTTCGCTGATACTTTTTGCTAAAAAAGACATTCATTATTTTATGTGGGTTCGAGAAATACATCATGAGTGATAGAGTGAAAACATCATTAATACAAAAAATTGAGTGGAATTTAACATTTTATTTTTAAATTAAATAAAACATGTTAAGCAGAGCTAACTCTGTATGTTGAGTCCTGTGAAGGTGGGAGGGGCTATCGAGGCAATATGTAGAAAGCATTGAAAAAATGAGTGCACATGATTAAACTGAACTGAATTCCTTACCAAACTTTGTAGCCATGAGTGAGGAGGGCACACAGTGGACATGAGAGCCTGGATGGGTTTTACGGGTGATACCAGCTGTCTAAGCTTTGTGGCCTAGGCCGACTGTCAATGCTCCATGGTGTAGACCAATTTTCCCATAATTCACAGTTATGTACTGTAATCCAGCAATTATTACATGATGGACAGCAGCAAATGCCAAACAAGAATTGCAAAAAAGTAGCATCACAGAAGTAAAAATTGCCTTGTTCAAATTAAAGGCCAATGCAAAACATTTACAAGAGTTTTCACTAAGAGTTCTACAGAAGGAAAAAAACATAATTTATTAACATCCAGTGGTGTAGACATCTGGATTATGCCAAGGTCTGAGTGTAGACAGCAAGCCTTCACCAGGGCAAAGATAGCCTTTGTCACCCATGTGATATATCCATGTACAGCAGGCTCTCACATCTACTGCCTGCCCCCCTCACTCATGGTTACAAGGTAAAATGAAATTTTTAGATCATAATAACATTTTGAACTGCAAATTGAGGGGTTTCTCTGTAAAGTTGTTTGCAGTTTTACTACATATTTTACAAAATTTGCCGGGCAACCCCAGCTGTCAGTTTTTCTACTATAACAACAGCAGAATTTTCTTTGCAGTGTTGAAACCATGACTTGCAATAACAAATGATGTTAAGTTATGTGAACGAATGATTTTGAGTAAAGGCAACTAATATGAACTCACTTTGACCTCTACATAAAATTAAGGTTATAGGTTTAAACAACTAAACCTCTTCAGTATCAGCTTCTGTAAAAACGAAAGTGCAACGGGTTTCCACGCAATTTACAAGTAAAGTCAACTCATTTGGGTTAAGAGCGTGTGCAGACGTGATGCAGGACATAATCAGACTAAAATACACTTCCGCCTTTTTCATAAAGTTCAATGTCGCAGCGCCCCAAGCTCCAAATCCAACCCTCGTCCAGTTGTGCACGGAGTTTTGAATTTCCCAAGCTCCCCCATTGCCCTGACTTGGGACACCCTCACAGAGCTGCACTCCCTCCAGAACTGACCGCCCGCCTGCCTGATCCTCTTGGCAGCCATTCAGCCAAGGGAGGATTAGGACGACCAGGCTGCTGAGATAAGGACCACATGAAGTTCCCCACATTACCTCACCCGATAAGGAAACAAGCAGAGAGAGAGAGAGAGAGAGAGACGGAGAGAGAGAGAGGGGTCAGACTAGGAGGGACTGGGATGCGCAGAGAAGCAGACAGTGGTTGTGAGAGTTTTCTAACTAATGAAGGATCTGGATGAAACAGAGCTACCTGAGAGAGACCAGGAGAACTTAAAGGCACAGAACAGAGCAGTGCTGGGACGTCTTTGAGATCAGAAATGCAGCTGATTTTTTTAACAAGTATTTTAACACGCTTTAAGATGAGATAGAAATATGATCTCAGACCCTTCAGCTCTTTAGTGTAAATACTTACTGTCTAGTTCTTAAGTTGCAGTTTCCAACCCAAGAGAGCTCTCTGAAAGCAAATGAACAAAACTGAATTCGGTTAGCAGTCGTGAGGACATTTTATCAAACTATTTTTATGGCATTCATGCCGCTAAATCCACTGGAGGGTCTCATGTCGGTAGCTGCAAACCACCAGTTGGTCCCAAGTTCCAACGCTGCACTTCATGCAGCCAAAACCCCGAAGGACCTGAACGTGTACAGGAGGGGCACACGCAGCAGCTGTGAGCAGAGGAAGTGGGTAAGTCTTGGCAAATTAGTGTGGTGTCTTGACTGAGAATTCTGCAAAATAATCCCAAAAAGCTTTTTGAATTCTTCATAACTTCAACCGAGATGTCATCATACTTAATCAGACATCACTTGCACTTCAAAGAGTTTCTATTGTCCACTTAAAGCAGATTGATTCAGGCTGTTTAGCGATGACACTATCTTTGTATTAAAGTGCAAGAAGAGCTGATTTGTGCTTCGTCTTCCCTAACTGTTCTGTAATTAGGTCTGTTTTTGAAGATCACACAAACTAAAGTGCCCCACTCTTCACTCTCTGCTGCAGGTTCATACAGTTTGTGGGTCCAGACCAAACCCTGGGGCCAGTTCCAGACCCCTGATCCAGTCCAGGAGTTTAAAGAATCAGCACTCACCAGAGAACGCTGCACGAGAGAGGAGCCGCATCCGAAACCTGCGACAGGCCTTCCACAGCCTGCAGGTTAAAAAAACAAACAAAAAAAACCCACAGTTTATCTTACATGTAGTCAACACTGGAACAACAGTAGCTCTGCTCCTCTTACTGTTTTCAATACAAAAACAAATATCTTCCTGAACTAAATATCCAGTTTTATTACCTACCTAAAATTTTGTGCAGCAAATTCAAAACATATGAAAATTTACTTAAATGAAAAAATGTGATGCATAAACACAGGTTTTTGATTATTGAATTTATCAAAGGTATGCATAAAATATAATAGTGCAGTATACATTTACGACTCTTTGTGGAAGATTAATGTTAACTTATTACACACGGGAACAATTTGAAAAAAAAAAGGCTGTTGAGTTAGATTTTTATGCTGATTAAGACTAAAATTGTCATGCTGATTCCAAAATTGCAGTCAGTTTCTTTCTAGCACATCAAGTTTTTCTTCCACAGCTTACCCTCCAGACAAGCAAAATTCAACCAGTGTAATTTTGCTTCTCTGGAGGGTCCTAATAGAGGTAAATGAAATCAATAAAATTAATTCCAACTATTCTTTTCTGTGTGGGTCATGCCATTTTTAATTCACTTCTCTGACTCTGACTTGAGTCACGGAACAGATAAGACACCTCAAATCTTAAAATGAGGAACTTTTTTGCAAATATTTGAATTGTAAGTTCTTCGTTGCAGTTTAGTGTAGATCTGATAATGAATTGATATCAGTGTTTCTGCTTTCCAACAGGCCGCTCTGCCCTCAGTCCCACCAGACACCAAGCTGTCCAAACTGGATGTTCTGGTGCTGGCCACCAACTACATAGCTTACCTGACAGAGACCCTGGACCAGGGGGAGACACTGGCCGATCACTCCCTGTCTGCCAGGTCAGGTGGATACCTGCATCCAGTTAAAGTAAGAAAAATGATCCATAATTTTACTGCAACTACACTACCAGTGCTGTTTTAGTTTCAGCTCATCTGTTTACCATCAGTCTGGTTCTGCTCTGGGTTTTATCTGTTAAAGAAAGTTTTATCTTGCTCTAAATAACTTGTCACAAAGTGCTTCGTGCATAGTGGGTCAAGATGAGATCTGAGTTCTTCCTGTTGGGTGACTGGATCTTATCCTGTCTTGATGTTGGGTCTTTTTTTTAAAAATATAACAGATTATAGTCTCAACCAACTGTTTGTAATATACCTGAGATGACATTTGTTTTAACGTCATATGACTTAAGACTGATGGATTGTTCTGTAAAATGGTAGAATGTTGTCCCCTAAGGAGGTAAAGAACACATTTCCATTGCACAGGTGAAGAAAGAAAATATCTCTCGTGAGCTCTAGTTTCTGAGCTGTCGAGCTGGTTCTGATAAGTCAGGTATGTGGGACTTTCCAAACATGAACGTGATAGGTTAATCAACTGTGTACTTCCCTTCATGAACTTGTTTTGAGGTAGTTTTCTTATGTGGGACATTGCAGTCTCCTTCAGCAAAGGTCCAGAATAAAACTGCTGACCCTTTTTTATTATCTGTGAACTAAAAGGCCAACAGAAATTCAATCCTTTTTTACATCTTAAATCATTATAAAATGCAGGGTAACTTCTCCACACTTTGACTGATAAACAATATTATTCACCGATTTCAAATATTTTTGGTCGATTGTGTTTCTCATTTTTGATTATAAGGTGACTGAATATAATATCGGCAAAGATAACCTTTTATGTGATCTAGGACATTTTGGATGTGTGTGGTCACTTTCCTGACTAATGGTGGAGCTTTATAGAAAAAAAAATCATTTTTTTTAACTGCAGAAACTGATATTAATAAACTCAAATCAAACTTATCTTTTTGAAACTGATCACTTTTCATAAAATTGAGAAAACAATCCAGCATCATGGTGTACTTTAATTCAAACTTTCATTTTTTTTCGCCTACACTTCATCATTTTGAAGAGGAAAGATGAGTTTTGCACTCATGTCATGCTTTATCATCCAAATGTGAGCATGAAATCTGAAATTATTAAAAATGTCAGTAATGAATCAATAATAGCAAACAACATCTAAAACATTATTTTTGTATTCAGAGATGAAATTAAAAACATAATTATAAGAACATAATTGTATTTTAGCACCAATAACACCACTTTGGACATAGGAGAAATGGCAACCAGCATTATACTATTTTATAGGGCTGCAGTGGCAAACATTTGTGAAGAGCATCTTTTATAAAATCAAACAAGCAGCCATAAGAGCTTTGCAAGATACTTCTGACAGAAAATCACAGCAATTTTTGACCAGAGGGTTGTCAAGTTGCTAAATGTATAAATAAAACCCAAGAATAAAATCATGACAATAAGATCTGATGAAAAATATGAAATAGTTAGAATAAGTAAATGATTTTATTTTTTTGAAGAACTGATGTAAAATGAAACAAAGCAAGATAAAATGTTAAAACAGAAGTAGAAACTAGTGATGTTTGATACCACTTATTTCCTTACCGATCCGATACTGAGTAAAATTCAGGCTGATATCGGCGATACTGATCTGATACTAGTTGTACTAATTACACTGGATAACTGATAATGGATATATAGATACAATGTTATTTTCCCATTTTCCCAGAATTTTTCTGAGTTTATCATGTTTTTTTCAATTGCAATTGCTCTTAGTAATCTATCAAAAACTTATCTATGTAATTCACTTAAATCATCAATTCACTAGAAACCCCACCTGAATAAATGTAGGAGCTGAAATATCTTCATACATGACACTTTTAACATTCTATCGTTGTGTTTTCAGACTGAGTGACTGACTGAGCACTGTGCTGCTGTAATTCCACACTATTAACTTATCCAGGTGGAAGAAAAAGTAGTTCCCAACCGTGTATGATTCAAATGAGAGCTCAAAAATTTTGTTTCTTTCCAATGTGTTCCTGCTCATTTTTTAACATAACTCCAAATAAAAAAACAGTATCAAAAGTATCAAAATTTTGATTCAAGAATCGATACTAAGGCATAAAGATCTGGTATTTGTAGTATCGATATTTCAGTATGGATCTGCACAACACTCGTAAAAACAGTAATAGCGATAATAATGCAACCTAGTGCTGAAAATAAACTATTCCAAATTAAAATCTGCGTTTAAATGGTTTTTGGTTTTTCCCAAAAAAAATTCAGATAGCTCTTTTGCTGTGATGTCCAGAGGCAGAGGATTCAACAGCTTTGAACCATGGAAACAGAAAGCTCTCTGTCAGGAGCTTATGAGGGAGACAAGAGGAAGATAAAAAAAAGGAAAGCATTGGAGGAACTTCAGCCTTATAGAGTTTCAAAAATGAGGAAAAAGTTAATTGAAATCTACTCCAAAAGGAACAGGTAACCAGTGCACAGTTTTAAAAAAGAGGGGCCATGTGACCAGTGTCTTTTTACATGTTAAATTCTGTGTTTTGAATAAGCAAAAGGTTTTCAGAGACTTGTGTCAGTGAGATGACTGAGGATGGTATAGAAAGCTAACGTATTGTTCTATCTCTCTCCCCAGAAATGGCCAATGCGTTCTCTGCTCTACTGTGGCAACGTGGGACACCTGTTACCTAATATCCCAGCCAATCAGATGCCACCTCCTGGATATGAGGGGACTCACCCACTGGCCTCAACCTTAGACGAAGGCAGGGAATGATGGTGGATTTTGAGACAGACTCTAAGCATTAACTGAACATTTGGCCACAAAAGTCTTAACAAAAACGGAGTCCATCGGCACAGTTGGTTGGCAATGATCACTAATGAAGAAGTGAAAAGTAAACTATGCAGAAGCTTAAAGGAACTGAAGGAATCTTGAATATCATGTTGAATGTGGTGACTTCTTAGAACAAATTGACTGTGTGTTTGATGTAGATTGTTTTTTCCATGAGCACCATCACCCATTGTGGAAATTAGAATTGCACAATAAAAACAATATTAGATATGTTACATATACACAATGTAGATTTTGAAAAGCCAAAATTCCAGGTGCTTGTTTCAGCTCATTGTATACAAAAAAAACCCCAAACTGAAAGCATTTTCTGGATAAAAACAGGAAAAACAGGAATCACAGTTACAGCTACTTGTATGAAGAGAGCGAACCACACAGCACAGAGAGATTTAGTTTCACCCTAGTTGGAAGTATTTGTTTATGATCTAAAGATTAGAAAAAGGTTTTCAGGAACAGCTTTAATACGAGGAAATGAAAAAGGCTGCTGCACATAACTCATGACATCGCAAATCATTACATGGGAGAGCAGTGTGTGACCGTTTATCTTGATTTAAAAGCTTGTTCAGTGTGTTAGCACAGTTTTTCAAGTCTTTTTTTTTTTTTTTTACTATGTACAACTTTAAGCTCTGTTGAAATGATGAAATGTGTTTCTGAGTGTATGGATATGAATACAAACATTATATTTCACCAAATGATGTTTCTTCTTCTCTCTTCAGTCCACTCTGAGGTCTCATACTTTTATCTGGACGTTTGTGGCGCTGCATGGGGTTGATATTTGTGTGTTTGCATGTGTGTGTGAGTGGGAGTGAAAGGATGGATGGACAGATGGGCAGTGAGGGAGGGATTGTTTCGGGAACACAGCTGCTGTGTGATCACGTTGTATCTCTACAGTAATGATCACTTAGTTCTCATTACATCTCTGCCACAGAATGCAACCTCTGACTTTGAGAAAAACATCTGCAGCAACAACTTGTGTGTGCGTGAGTGTGTGAAGTTTATCACTCAAATCACATCTCTGAGTAAAAACCTGATGGTGTCAGCGCAAAACCTGTTCTCCACACTTCAGGTGCTTTTTGAGCACGGGGACTTTTCCAAAGTGAGTTTTAGCCGCAAACCCGAGGGATTAGATATTTTAAGAGTAATTCATCTACCCTTTCTAACATCCCAGCCTTAGGGGTAGTACTTTCCACATATCCAGGAACTTTTGGTAACAGGGCCTGTAAGCTGAAGGTTTCTGATTGGTGGAGCAGCAACAGTGTTTTTATTTCTTCCCCCATCAACAATAAGATGACTCCCCAGCTGTGATGGACTTGGTTTGATAACTCCAAAACATTGATCTTCTTTGAGCCTGATAGTGTGAAAGTGTCTCTATCAGCTCCTGGTGTTTCAGTGTAAAGAGTGACCTTATCAACCGGAGACCTTCAGCTGATATCTATTTTATAACAGCTGTTCAAACAAAGAAAAAGTCCTTGGAAATGTATCCTAGCCAATTTTATGTACATATATATAAAGTGCTCAGCATAAATGAGTACGCCCCCTTTGAAAAGTAAGATTTTAATCAATATCTCAATGAACACAAGAACAATTCCCAAAATTTTGACAAAACTGAGTTTCATGGGACATTTGTTTCACTCACAACAAGAAAGTAAGATTGAAAATATAACTAAGATTACAAAATCATCAGTTTTACTCAAAATAGCTGATGCAAAAATGAATACACCCCATAACAAAAACTATGACATCTAGTATTTTGTATGACCTCCACGACTTTTGAGGACAGCACCAAGTCTTCTAGGCATGGAATGAACAAATTGGCAACATCTATCTTCTTCCAGTCTTCAAAAACGACCTCTTTTAGAGCCTAGATGCTGGATGGGGAGTGATGTCTCTTTAGAATTCCCCATAGGTGTCCAATTGGGTTCAGATTAGGAGACATACGAGGCAACTGAATCTCTTTCACCCTGTTCCTCTTGAGAAATGCAACGGTGGCCTTGGAAGTGTGTTTCAGATCATTGTCATGTTGGAAAAGTGCAGGAAGGCCAAGGGCACGGAGTGATGGTAGCACCTTCTCTTTCAATATGGAGCAGTACATCTGTAAATTCATGATACCATGAATGAAATGCAGCTCCCCAACACCAGCAGCACTCATGCAGCCCCACATAAGGACACTGCCACCACCACCTTTGACTGTCGGCACCATGCACTTTTCTTTGAAATCCTCACCTTTGCCACGCCATACAATTTTGAAACCATCAGTCCCAAAAAGATTTAGTCTTGAATAAATTTGTTAGGAAAAGTACTTTTAGTGCGTAAAAATTCACAGATCTTGTTTGCAATCAATGGCCCATATTTGTGGGAGTATTTTGTGGTACAGTGTCCCATGGAGGATTTTGATTCTGATAAGAAAGTAAAGGTTATCTGACAAATCTGTTGGGGTGTACTCATTTATGCTGCACACTGTATATGTTAAAATCAGATAGGTCTTAAATGATCTTAAACTGTTTGAGAATTATTTATCCTAATGACAGTTGTCAATCAACAGGGTTGTTTTTGAAGCTGGCTCTGGGTAACAAAGCAAACAGCTTTGCTGGTCAAAGCTGTTTCTTGTTCTTTGAAATGTTTTTGACCACCACAGCTTTGCTACTAATGCTTCTCCCTTTTCAGGTGTCAGGAAATCCATCTGCAGCAAAATGAAGAAAAATCAAAACCAGCATATGCTGAATATCCTCCATGTTATACCACTGTTACACGATAACAATGTCGACCACCTGTACAGTGTACAGGGAAAGCAGACATACAGACAGGACATGTTTTTGTACCGAGCAGTAAAAATGTTTATTCCTCATGTGAATTTATTTATTTATTTATTCGAGAGACACTGTAAAGTTGTCTTAAACTACAGGCAGCAGCTTCACCAGTAAATTACTATAATTATACACTAAAAAGTTTTACCAATGCATACATCATACACACTTGTCGGAAAGGAGGAAGGAAAATTTCCGACTGGGCTGCAATGATAGACTCAGCAAACTGGTTTGTATATTCACTCCTGCTTTTATTTTTCATTTGTTCATTTGTTGTCCATCTTCTTGAAATTACTGTTGGTTAAGTCCTTCATGCTTTAAAATCTCATCCTACATTTTTTAGGGAGGTACTTAAGAGTCCATGTCTCTTAATTTTGGACAGATCGCATAAAGTGAAGCATTCCGTTTTTTATTACACCGAGAGCAATGAGCTGTGGCATTTTATGACTTTTATATTGAACAAGTGATTAAAAAAGTGAGTTCAAACATCATAGTCAGTTTAACCTTGCTTTAACAAATACAATACTGCTCTTATTGAGGTTTTTTGATAATAAATAATGATAGTTGACTTGAAAGTTTAAGTGTTGTAAAACTTGTAGCATTTATGTTTGCCACTTTACACACAAAATGCACCAAAACAGTTCCAGAAAATGCAAAAAAAACAAAAAGGATAAAGTCAAAAGAAAAATCCAACAGAGGTGTGGTTAGAGGCTAACCATTTTGACCAGACAGGAAATATATTTCCTTGTTCTCATGCTTCCACTGTTTCAATAAATTAACCACGAGTTCACAAAACTCTGTGTTTTACTACTGTCTGATTACTCTGTAAATGCTCAGCACTGTTCCAGTAAGTCATGTAGAAAGTCATGTAGATATACTTGGAGGCTGGACTGAAGAAGCCTCCAACAGATGACTAACTGAAATACCCCCCCCTTAACAAGATGGGCTCAGATCCACCAGCAAAAGCCCAGTGTTCAAGGCTAGCTCCATAAATCTGCCCTGCAGAGGGGAGGGGATGTTTTCCTGTGAGAAGTGGTGACTTATTTGGAGCTGCTTAGCCTGACTTCTAAACTAAAGGTTAAAGAAGGACAGTGGAAGACATACAGTTTGGTTAAAATGAGGTTTAAGTTAAAGATGTACCCACAGAATCAGGGTTATGTTCGACGGCACCAGTGCAAAAATTAGTAAAGAAGTCATTGAGCGTTTCTTACTGGTTTCCAAATACTTTGTGGACGTTGAAACCAAAAATAAGGCAGTAAAATGAAACTGATTCATTTCACAGTATTCAGTTTTCAAAGTCTCGATTACCTCCTTTCTGATTCATGGTATAACTTCATTTTTAGTTTTGATGATTATCCAGTGCTTGAGGATCATTCATTTATTCATAGCAAACTTACTTCTTGTGCAACTTAATGATTTCTTAGGATCAAATCAAGCTTGTGAAGTGTTTTGGAGCAGTCCTGAATGATCATGATTGACAATCACATAAACGTTTTGTTATATCAAATTGAAGAAAACAACAGTAAAACTAAGGAGTATGTTTTATAGTGGGAAAAAAAAGCTTCTGTTTGCTAAGGAGCTTAAAGACTGGACTCTGAAAGAAGAGAAGAAGGTCCTGTTTCAGAGTGATGGGCGCATCAGGGTAAGAGGAGAAGCAGGTGAAGTGATGTGCTAGAGAAGGCTTTGTGTGGTAGTCAGACTCTTCCATCATCAATACAAGATGTTGGTGAAAACATAATGTAACAGTGGATGGAAATAAATCTTGTGACATTGCAGAAGCTTATGAAAACAATGTCACAGTTGGAAACAAAGCCAAAGGTGGTCCAACAAAATATTAGTGTGACCTTTTTTTTGGCCAGACAGTGTATGTGCATATTTGTGTTTCTCCCTCTCTCCTCCCCCGTAAGTGTGTGTGTGTGTGTGTCTCCATGTGTACATTTGCAGGTGGAGAAGGTGACTTGCTCCTTCTTTGTCATTGGCAGAAAATTGAATCCTAAAGTTTATCAAAGTGATGTGTAATGCCAAAGAGTTCACATACTTTATCTTGTAACAATATGTACCTCCGTCCATGTTTCCATGTAAAGACAGATAATTAGCCACTGGAGCAGCTTTCAAAAAGTTTGTATCCAAGATTTCAGCCCCCCCTCTCATCCCTTACGTCAGAGATTATAAAATATTTCACTATCTCCTGCTCATTATAGCCAGAACATGCTGATTACAGCCTGGATTTATGGGGCTCTGAGGCCTCACTCCCCCCTGCTTTGGCCAGTTCTTGGATGGGACTGAGTAAAAGAGGAGAGAGTGAGACAGCGAGGAGGAGGATCGATGATAAGGAAGAAAAAAAAGGGAAGAGAAAAGGAGAGAGAGAGGATTTGAAATATGGTGGAGCAAATTTATGAAATTTGGAAATGTAGCCCCTTTGCATTTTTCTGTTCAGTACTGCAGCAGCCAGGTTTACTTCTAATGGTAGTATTATCTAAAAAAAAGTTAGGGAGGTTAGTGTGACATAAATCTAAAAGGAAAAGTATAAAAGATGGTTTCTGAATTCCATCAGCATGTTTTTTTTTTTTTTTTTGCAACTCTTTTCTTTTAGGCCACATTACAAATGGTTTCATACAAATAAACGTGACACTGATGACATCACAGCAGGCCCTTTAAGCAACAATACACTGTGCACCGCATTCACTGTCTACTTTTTCAACATTTAGGTCAGAAAACAAAACAATGACAACCACACTGAATATCTTGATACCATTTTTTTAATTTCATCTTTACTCAAGTACATTAAACTTAGAAATCTCACAGTCATACATCCAAACATTAAACATGTTTACAGATTCAAATCAAGTCATTTTAGATCTTCAGTGAGTTAAAAAGGTGCACCCACCTTCTTCGCTCACACACGTTCATCATCAGGACCATTCTCTTAGTGTTTTAATGTGACACTGGATTCATTTTTAATTGGGGTTTGGTCCATTCCAGTGTCCAAGTCTGGGACAAAAGTCACATTTATAGAATAATCTGGACTGATAATGAGAACTACACCAGGATAGTTTCAAAATCAAAATCAAATGAAGGATCAGCCAAAGCAGAGAAGTCACCACAGCTTCAGTGCTTTAAGGCTGCCTGTTTGCTCATTTTTGGAATGCATAGTCAGAAGAATTCTTGGAAATGGGGCACATATATAATAAATATTGTTATCAACAATATTTATTATTGAAAGGAAATTACTAAGTGTCACACACCTCTCTTGCAAACATTTCTTTTATGTACTGTATTATTAAACTAAATATCTATCAAAGGCCTCTGGTCAGTGGTAAGATTAAAAACCTATCCACTCAACAGCTCAGGGTGATGTTTTTGTTCTTAACTCAACATTTATTGGAGGTGCTGTGCATCAACTAATGGCTTTAGTCTGATTCTTTCATTATTGTGCTTTAAAGGTGTTAATAATCATTAGTTTCACAGTGGCTCCACTCAGTGGGGGTATATAAAGACATCTTTGACGGCAACAAAATGCCAGCACTTGGGATTATATGCCCTCACATAAAGAAGGGGTTCATCTGTAGATCACTGAGGTAACATTACAGGCACACACTTCAAGTAATTTCAGGTATGAAGACACAGGATTCATCACTACGTAATCATAAATAAAAGTACAAGTCATCACATATGATTTACAAGTCATTCAAGAACTTGTTAAATCATCAAATGGTTTTGGAAAATGTGACTCTGATGGGATGCAGCACTAGATGTGACCGTCATTCCCTGAGGGGGAAGACGGTCGAAGGCAAAGGACGCTCACATGTTTTCAAGTGGACTGCTATCATCTTGGTTCACATAAGGCAGATTACATTTCAGTTCGTGAAATGTAAATAGGCCTGAAATACCGATGGCATCATAAACATGATCTGGAGGGTTAAAGTAAATGAAATAAAAGTCTTTGTTTGTATGCTTTGGATGAGTCGAGGTATTTCTGAGCATCAGGATGATAAAACATAAGTGTTGGTAATGTAAAGGCCTTGTGCTCTATAGGGTTATAAAAGGGCCTAACACCTCACTAACCAGGAAGTCTAGAGAAGTACTCAAACCTCTTCAAGTAACAGGAAAAGCTATACTGTTTCTTCTCTGCTTGAATTGGGTCACCTTGATTGTCTGGGTAAACTGCTATGAAAGAATATGTAAGGCAACTGAGACATACATATCTAAGGTTTCAGGCATGAGACGCAGCATGCCGTCAGCAAGGTCACAGGGTGATGGGATACAGATCAACTTTGTTAAAATGAAAAAAAAGAAAAAAATAAGTACCTCATGTTGGCAGTTAAATGCTAACACCTCTTTAGAAACATGTTGGACTGCTTTGCCATTTACGTGCGCAACAAGACACATGACAAAACAACACCAGGGATCAGGGCCACGCACAGCACCGACTCAAAATACAGCACCTCTTTGGACACAGTGACAATGGATGACTTGAAAATGTTGAAATGGTGAAGGTCAAGAATTCGGTGATTCCAAAAACAATGACAATATTCAAGTTACATTTTACACAAATCAATCACATACTGCCACTGCCACTGACCTGGATTGAAAAAAGACGGGCACTTACAAAGAGGTATAAAGTTCAAATACAAACTAAACATAGATGATCCATCTTAACTTTTTAATCCTCAATAAATGCAACACAGCCATCAAAACAGGTTGGGTCGCTGTGAATGGCATCACATTCTGTTTCTAGAAATGTATCACACAGTCCCAACCTGTTTGGAAAAAGATCTGTGCATCGAATGGATCAGCTGAAGGTCCGTCAATAAGCTGTTTTTTATTTCAAGTGACTCAGAGCTTTGCTGTGCTTCATTCAGAGCCGTCACAGCGAGTGAGAGCAGTGTTAGAGGCCCGCGTGTAGAATGTGGTCACCGTGGGCTACATGCTTTAAAACGGAACTTGTTTTAGTAAAAGAACGCTCGGTGAGAGGCACTAATATGGTTTTGGATGACTTCCAATTTCTGAACGTGTCCTGAGCAAACCAGGCTCAGGATATGGTCTTTATTGTTGAAAAAAAGAAGTTCAAACCTTTGTTGATTTAAGATGTAATGTCAAAAACATTCTTTGCCTTGTATATTACCAAACACACAGCTGCTGCCACCCAACAAGACATTTCATTTACACTACGTTATTAGAGATATCAATCTTTTTTAAAAAACAAAGTAAAACTGTGCAGAAAAGTGCAATATTGCTTTATATGATGTCCATCTAGCTAGCCATAGATCATTTCACAGGGAATCACAGTGAAAACTGCGATTTGTTTTCAAGAACTGCTGAGAATCCAGATAAATAATAACTTAATCTTCAAAGCTAAAGTTTCTAAGCTTTTCTCTTTAGCTGCCCTGCTCATGTGGGCTTTGCAGCAGCTCTAACCTGCTAACAAGGCTGGTGGAAATCAAAGCAACACATTCCTCAACACACGTATACGTACTTCTGCTGATATGTTTTCTGGCTGTTATTGTGTTGGTGAGTTAAAAGTGCTCCAAATACAAAATAAACTTAATGATAATTCTCTGGTGTCTTTTATGTACACTATCATTGACACAAAAATCTCAAACAGCACAAGTGTTTTGATTAAAAAGACCAGAATTGGTCAATTACAGAAAACGTTAACTCATGAAATAACAAATTCACCCACTTTTCTTTAGGTGTATTTCTCTGCAGGAAACAGGAGGCATCAGGCTCACCTCAATGTATTTTCAGACTCATCTAAAATAATGATGTGGCTATTTATGGATTTTTACAGGCTAACGAGCTTCATGCTGCCAGTGCATTTACGCCTCACGCCCCTTCAGGTGATGATTCACAACTTTTCACCTGAAAATGCAAATGCATGCCAGGCCTCAAGTTGGTGATTAACTGCCCTTTGCATGACAATGGTCTCATTTCGTGTATATATTAAACACTTTTTCACTGATTGCATAAGTGGTGCAATAGATGCACTTTCTTCAAATATTGAAGTGTCTCCGGTAAATTTCTGATCCTAACATCGGATGACTACAACACTGGAGACGGGTGAAACCGCCTGTGGAATGACACGGTACAGACTAGAAATGCTTTGTTGTCTGGCAGACAGCCTGTGCTTTTTGAAAGGATGACCAATTTTCCACCTGTAGGTAACAAAATACATAAGATGACTAACGCTGGGTGATGAGGAAGGAGAAGAAACAATCATTCCAGTTATTACATTGTTCATAAGATTTGTCTGACCACATTCTAAGCTGGGCTCGACCCTAGATTCGTTGCATATTACATGAACACAAGTCTTTATGTACAGACAACCAGTGGATAGTAGTGCCTTTCTTTGTGCTCTCGATGAGGACATGCATGGGGACACAGCAGCTTTTTACGTTCACTGTTTTGTTTTTTTTCACAATAGTCCAGTTTCGTTCCCACCTGACAGCATATCTCAGAGTGTGACTCAGCGTTTTATCATCTGTAATAGCAGCTAGGAGGAGACCTTTAAGTACTCAGCCAAGGCCACACATACAACTTTAGAGTTAAGCCCTCAACCGAAGTTCAGTCTCTCCTTCTCTCATATCTCACTCGTGGATATTCTAGGATATCTTTGATCTGTCTTCTCTACAAAAATAACATATGTTACATGTATCATTTAACTACCTGATTCTGGGTCAAAGAGACTGTTTCTGGTCATTCAGCGGGAGAGCTCTCCTCTTTTAAAATCTATCTCCACACACTCCTTGGCAAACGTCTGCACAGACCTGCGTGCATCCAAGTGTTGCCAGTGATCAGGAGATGTGTTACTTCTTTGTTTGCTGCTATTCTGCGTTTCAGCGCACAGTTCCAGCCTGGCTCCACTCCAGTTTTAGAGATTTCTTTTCTTTAAAAATATATATGAGCAGGTGTCGTTAAAACACATATTCTTCACGTAGATTTTGAAGTCCATAAGCCTCGTCTATAATCAGGTTCAACCGATTATGCCACTAAAAACGCACACAAACAAACCATCTGGACATATTCTTTGTGACGGTCTGTTTCATCTATTATCTGTTTTACTGCACTCGTCACAGACTTACTGAAGGTGAAACTGTGCTTCTTGTGCATATCATAACTCTGAGAAAAAAAAAGATCACAAGGCAGTTTCCTGAACTGTGTGTGCTGTTAGTTGACAAGAGGGCAGAGCGACCCTCGTTTCCAAGTACTCCACGTCTGGCAGTGCTCTCTCACTCTCCGTCTCCTTCTCCTTTGGAACTGTGTCCTCTTTGCAGGATGTTGCTCCGCTGCTGTCTTTCTTGGCCATCTGATAAGGCTGGTTGTTGATTTCTTTGGGCTGGTCAGCAGAAATACTGTTTAATACTCAGCTTGATGGAAAAACACACAATAGTAAAGCATGGGAATGTGACAGTACCTTTAGAGCCAGAGGAGTGATGCAGCAGAGCTTCTCTCTGTAGCGCTCGGGCAGGAAGAAGAGTAGTGTGCCCAGGACTGGAAACACTGTGCCAGGGGTCAGCTCCTTTTCCTTCATAGGTCCTAGTTTATTCAAGCACATGTATGAGAGAGAGAACTCTACAATCCAGTTTTTAAGCCAACTACAAGGTTAGATTAAAGAAACAGATACATTTCTGTACACTGCAGAAATTTAACAACTCCTACAGCTGACATCAGGGCAATTCTGGCAAAAATAAAAATCAAATTTCATGATTAATTGAACCTTCTGCCTCAATTTTGGCCAATGCACAAATATCCCACTCTGCACTCAGTTCATTCTGTTCATATCTGCTGCGCCAGGTGTTGTAAAGATTAGATGTGTTACCCTTTGGACACTGAAATTATTTTTCTGCATTCACTCAGGGTTTAACAAAATAGTCAACTCACTTTATAACAGGAAAAATGTAGGTCTCAGGATAGAAAATACTTATGATAGAACTTTTGTTCTCAGTATCGCTGAGGGGATTGACATTAAAAAAAACAAAACACAGCAGCTTTTTTTCCTGATGCTTGTCTTTTCACTACTTCCTCAAAAAATGCTTCTATCTTACTAAGATCACTGAAATCTTCATCTCCAGAATTAGGAGTAATATAAGGATTTATGTTATATTAATTGTCTTACAACCCTATGGATAGTGCAAAGTTTAGCTCAGAAATGAATGAACTCCCCCGGTGAAAACGACATCCCCCAACAGTAGCTATTCCACAAACAGGGTAGGCTGGGTGGATAAATCAAACGCACCCTCCCCAACACTGTGTGTGGTTCTAAAGCAGCTGACAGCTCTCAGTGAATCAGTCTGAGGATGAACAGTGAAATCATATCTCTTAATCAAAATCAAAGAGGCCACCTTGAAACGAACAACCACCTGTTAAAAAGCAACAGAACTTCACACAAACGGGGCCAATAGTTTGGCTCCAGTACTGAAGTTTTAGCTTGCATGAGCGTCAGATGATGAGACACTGGATGGTTAACAGTTAGCCTTTTCTCAAACTCTGATGCAGACATCATGTTGAAAACAGGGCTAACAGGTTGAAACAGGTCATTTCACGCTGCTTTACTATAATTTTGATTAGACCTAACTAACACAAATGAGAGAATCTCAAGAGGGGAAAAACCAAATTAACAGGCACTCTCACTTTCTGTTGGTTGGACGCTCAAAATGTCGGTTTTGATTATTGCTAGTATTGCCGTTATTGTTATTGTCCAGCCCAAGCTGGTATCTTGAAATGAACATTTAACATTTAAACAATGATATAAAAATGTGCTTCATGAACATCAAGAGTTCAAAAAACACATTAGAGGACAGAAGACTGCATTGAAGTTGTCAAGTGGTGCAGGAAAGACAAGAAATTATGAGGAAAAAAAGTTCAGAATGCGGAATAGTAAATATGTGTGACTGAAAATGGTGTTTACATGTCAAAATAGTCTTTAAAACAGTCATGATAAGATCCAGGGATAAGTGAAGAAGCTGTTGCGATGAATCCTCACTACTATAACACATCTAGACACCACAGCAGTAATGAACAACATGACAAAAGTCACTGACAAAACTCCAGTATCTCAGGGACATGATGCAAAATTATGTAGCACAATCTCATAGGAAACACAAAGACAGTATTCTAACTGGCTGGGAGTCTGTCAGTCGTGAATCTGAGTCAGTGTGAATATGAATGTGTGAACTTGAGCGTGTTTACCTGTTAAAAGGCTGACGATGAGTCCTACGATGACAACAGTGGTTGAGTTGTGAGCGCTGTACCACATGTAGGACAAAGAGTAGAGCGCCTCTACACCTGTCGGCCTGGAGGAGAGACAAGAGATTAGACTTCATCATCTTCAATCTCTCTGTGGAGTTCACTACAACAACACAGTCAGTGCATGTCTCCACAGTTAGCTCTCAGGATGTACCTCGGCTTGGCTGTGGGGCTGACAAACCCGGTCATGACAGTAGTGGTGATGTTGTCAAACAAAGGGAGGGCTGTGGCATTAGGTGATGGCACTACAGCAGGACCTGACATACGCATAATGAAGCTGCCAATACCAATCCAAAAGGCCATGGCTAGACCTGCCACCAACCCGACCACCGCACCCTGAGGAGAGGACAAAGGAGACCAACTGGGATCAGACACGTAGTTAAAATAACTGACACAGATAGAGACAACAGTTCAATATGTGTTCGCTCTTTATTACAACAGCAAACTCACAATGGGGTTGGCGCAGGGGAAAAACATTCCCAGACAGAAGAGGCCGAGCAGGGGACCTCCCACCATCCCAAAGATGCTGAAGGCTGCCTGAAGGCACAAAGAAACAGGATCATGCTGAGTGAGCTGATAGTTTGTGTGCGAAAAAACTGCTGAATAATCATAGTTCAGAAACACGCTTGAAGTAATGTTGAAGCAAATTTAATGTCCAACTTTTCTCTGAAGTGCCCTTTGAGTGCATTACCTGCAGCACAGATCCCATTAGAGAAGCGAGGTAAGCCATCGCCAGACACACCAGGCCGTACACCAAAGCTGTGAGCCAATCAGATATCACAGACATTAGAGCGGCTACATCTGCTGACCCAACGCAAGCAGCAGCTTTGATATTCTACAGAGTACATCTAAATGTTGAATTTATTTTGGTTATAATAACCTCATTCTCCACTGAGGACAGTTACAACAAACATCAAAGATCTTATATTGAAAAAGATTAAGAAATTTTTTTCTTCAATAAAACAATTTTGAATAATAATCCTCTGATTTTTCATACCAAGTCCTTTGGACAGTAGAGTTGCTTTAGCTTCGGTCATGTTTGGGAAATGAGGTTTGATCAGGTCTTCCATTGTTACTGTTGCGAGGGAATTGAAGGCTGATGAGATGGTGCTGAAGGAGACATGAAGAGAGAGCTTGATTATTGTGGATGACAGCAGAGCAGTCAATGAAGGCCAGGCCTTCAGGTGTCTTCAGGGGTCTGCAAGCCTCCAAGAAAATAGGAAAGTAAGATTAAGCATGTTGTTAGCAGGCCTGGGTGATTAACTGCAAATTAGGTTAAATTGCAATGTGGCCTGTTGAAATGTTCTGATTGCAGACTGTGTATTTCTTTAATCTGAAAAGTGTCAGAATACCAAACACATTTTCTGCAGTAGATGTTTTATGCTCTCCACCAGTGTAACTCAACTCTGCTCAACCAAAGAGCTAAGTTGTGTAAAACTACCTTTGCAATAGAAACAATGTAAATGGTCAAAAGTGACAAAAACAGCAAGAAGTAGCAATAAAAATATGTGGTCAAATTATCATTATTATTATTAATAAATATAGCTGAACTCGCACTATTTGTGCTGATCAATAGTAGTCTCAGCCAGGGTGCAATATTGTATCACATGGTATCGTTTTGGAAGTAAAGAAAGTTTTATGAGGACACCCCTAACTCAAACACAGAAGCAACTGTAGGACAAGTTATGATTTTAATTCATCTATTAGCTGAGTACCAATGTATGTCAGTGTTACACCACAACCAAGCATTTAACAGTGGGTGATGATGTTCTCAGTCTGCTTCTACTGGAGGTTTACCTCAGAGCTCCACTGAAGAGACAGGCCACAAACAGTCCTGGGAGCCCGGGCAGATCCCTGAACACGTCCATGACAAAGTACAGCACCATCTGCACAGAGACGCAAGACGTCAGGATGCTTGACAGTACAACCGGTTAACACTGTGACTTAATCACACTTCGGCTATTTGTATATACCAACACGTTTTAACTACTATGTGACTTCTTTTTCTATTTAGAACCACGCAGACTCATTAGTGGTCACCTGGTCATTGGTTTTCACATAGCCCTTGTCCAAAGGGCTGTCCTCTCCATAGCGAGCAAACATGACCAGACCCATCAGACAGCCGAGACATAAGACGATCTGCTGACACGGGAAAACCACATAACAGGACCTGGAGGAGCAGACGCAAAGAGGGAAAACATGGAATTGAACTTTTCAAATATAACAATGAACAATGAAGAGAAGATGACCTGCATTTTGAAAGGTACCTGTAAAAGTGAATGGTCTATGTAAAAAAGACATTATATGTCGCAGAGTGTACTGTACACTGGATTGTGAGAATTACACTTTCAATTATTAGCTTAGCATGTTGTGAAAAATCGTTGCTACTTACATAATGGCCTCTTTTTCTGTACGAGAACTGAGGTATCTCTGGACCTGTGCCTGGTTGACTCCATACAGGGCCAACATCAGGAAGACTCCCCCAACACCAAGGGTCCAAAAGGTGTGGCGCTCCAGCGGGTCAGGGTTCAGGCTACAGAGAATATAAAACAAACTGCTGAGTACTGATTCCAATGAGCAAGGTCAAGTAAGGTTTTCACTTCCCGTCAAAAAAGACTCACTCCAGTCCGGCAATGCGGCTGCCGTTCACTGCCTTTCTCCACACCTCTGATATGCCACCTGCCTGACTGGCACCAACCACGATGACCGCCAACTGGCCTGCGAACATCACCACTGTTTGGAAAACATCCGTCCATATCACTGCTTTCAGACCCCCCTGGGACACAAGACAGAGAGGTCAGGCATCAACATCTGTCCCTAAAACTGCACTCAGACAATGACATACTGAAACAAGAACATTTATGTCCTTTGAAGAAAACAAAACAAAAAAATTCCAAAAACACTGTTTCTAGGAAAAATATCCAATTTAGTGTCTATGGAACTTTTTTATATGGATGTCACCATGGATTGACAACTCCAAGTAGGTCAAATTGTAGGAAATAGCTAAAAAAATGTACAGTTTAAACTTTATGTAAATGTGCAACAAAATGCATAACTGCGGCCTGTGCAGCCACATGGGACCAAGAGGTGATCTGTAACTTCTTTGTATACATCATTATCCAGCTTCTCTGGCCTGTTCCACTGCGCTTTCTGCTGTAATTTAAGATTTTAATTATTTGTTGTTTCTATTGAAAATAAAACCCCATGGTTTGAGCTGTTTTTGTACTTTTTTGTTCTGTTTGTTTAAGTTATCCATTGACTCACCAAAGCCGTGTACAGCGTGCACACCAAACCCATGGCCAGCACCGCCCCCCACAGATCGAAACCTGTAACTGCAAGTGGGAGAGGAGGAGCATTGGTTCACTTCATTATGCAGGAGCACAACAACAACAACAACATGAGTTTTCTCTGTTCATATCTAACTGTAGACACGTGTTGGTAGAGATAAGGATAATGTTTCCAGCTCGTGCAGGTCTTACCAGCGTTGAGTGCCAAGGCTGGAGCATATAAGACCACACCCATATATATGACCTGCAAAGGGAGAGAAATGGATAAAAAAACAAAACAGGAAGGCTCATGAAAAAAAAAGCTGACTCGAGAGGCCACACGTTGAGTTTATGGGCTCACACCTGTCCAGTGTTAATACTGTCCCCAGTTAAACTATGCCAGGAATAATACAAGTTTTAAAGAGGTCAGTGTGACATGGCTTTATCAAAATAGACTGTGTGAGGTGATGATGAGGAGAACTGTGCTACCATAAACTCTTAAACCATTCTGTGTCATTGTGACATTGCATCAAGGCCATAAGGGTGTATTATTTCTAGAATAAAGTCACATTTTTGGGAACACGTTGGCAGATTTTTCTAGATCACGTTTCAAACATAAGTCTGATAACTCAATGGTGCTCACTTTCAAATGCTGCTATCATGCATCATACCTGCAACACTTGACCTCAGGGAAATTTACATGACATGTGACTTCAAACTTCAAATAGTTCTCTTCTTCTCAGATCCTACTGCTACTTTGTGTCCGTTTTTTGACAATGACCTTGTTATGCTGCTGTTAGTCAGCCTGATGTTTAAACTATGTATATAAATCTATCCACAAATGCATTTTTCCTGTGCGCAGAGAATCAAATGAAGAAAATTCAACAAAAACACTGATGCTGGTACAACTGTACACCAAACTGCAATATTTCTAATTAAATGGGGTTATTTTGTGTGCTACAGTTGTCATAGCTTCTGTGCTTGTTTCTCAGTAAGCAAACCATCTGACCTTCATCTCGAAGAGCAAGACATTTACTTTGGACTGACATCAATTCAACCCACTTCAACTACCCTAATTTCTGGACTATAAGCAGCTTAAACAATGATGTAGCAAGTTTCATGCTGCTAATACATTTAAACGATTTTTCACGATCAACAATGCAAAAGACGCAGTGAAAAAAATCTTTGTTTCCACAGAAACACTGAGGGACTGAAAATGCTGGAGTATGCATGCTAGGCCTGTATTAGGGATAACTGTAGGAGCTGTGTACACGACAACAGCTTGGAGGCACTTATCAAAAATAAATTAGTTTATTAAACTTTAAGAAATCCTTCTGTGTAACATCTTTTTGAGTAAACATTCCATGGCACAACATGGAATTTTCCTTTTAAATTTAGTGAGTGCAGCTCATACTGAAGTGTGCCAAATAGTCCGGAAAGTACAGTATTCCGAGTACATATATCAAACAGTTTAGATTATTCAAACTTCTCATCTCTGAGGCGGTGAAATGATGGGTCCCTTTTATATAAATGACTTTAAAGCCCTTAAACTAACACAGTATGAAGGAAAGGGGAGGTACCATCTGAAAGATGAAGGTCACAGTCCCACATATGCGAACAGTCTTGTTGAAGCGCAGCTCCAGATACTGTCAAGTGAAAAATGTGAAAAAACAAAAAGCATAAACAAAATCAAAAGTCAGACAAAGCTATCATCTCAGAGTCATTCTGTCCTAAATCAGCAGCTTCTCTCTGATGTTTAGACTTCATGTCAGAAAGCACAGTTTTTATCTATATTACAAGAGTAAACTCTCTTTGCTCACGGGACATTTACTCAGCATCGTAGGTGGTCAAATACTTTTACAGTCAATGAAACAACCAGTGCCTCTGGCTGTAGATGAGTACTTTTTTTACGATGCTCAATCTTAGTACAAGGACATCCTTTCAGTGAACGTTAACATGTCAAGGAAAAGCAGATAAGAGGTCAGATAAGAACATTAAGCTCTGAGATCATACTTTAGCAAGACAAAGCCAAGGGAAGCAGGAGACAGGTGTTGACAGAGTGGAAAACAAAACACAGGCAGACAGAGAGAAGGAGAAATTACTATCAGGGAGTGTGTGTGAGACATTAACAGGCCATAAAACCAGCACAAGTGAAAGTCATATCAGTGTAGTCGTGTGTGTGTGTTTCATCTCGTGAGTACCTCATAGGCACTGGACAATCTCAGTCTGTAGAAAACTGGGATGAAAATGTGGGCTGGGATGAGCAGGCCAAGGAAATAGGAGCAGCCCAGGAACCAGTACTGAGTCCCAAAGGTGTAGACCTCGGACGGAGCCCCCAGGATGGCTACAGCTGACTGAAAAGTGGCCAGCAGGGACAGAGACACAGGCAGGCAGCTCATGGAGCGGTCGGCCATGAGAAACTCCTGGAACACACAAAATGTTGGTTTCAGACATTGAAACCTTTCTGCCTTAAAGGAGCTGAATGACTGTGGAAAGAGGAAAAAGTTTACCTGTGTGGTGCGCTGGCGTCCACCAGAGAAGGCATAAAAAAGGCCAATGCCAGCCGACGCCACCAACAGCAAGGCAAAGATGACATAGTCCACTGTGGTGAAGTGCATCTGGACGACCTCCCCCATGGTGAGGCTGATTGTGGGGGGGCTGGGAGGCTGTTGGAAGTACGGCCTCTGAGGATAATCACAACACTCTGGAAGGTTCTTGACCCATGGTGACAATCAAAAAAAAGCTGGAAGAGAGTGGTTGGTGGTCAAAATTAGGGATGGGCCAAATTGCAAGGTGGATTAAATTGCAATGGCCTGCTGCAAAAATGACAGACAGTGTCGCATTTCTTTAACCTTAAATATGTGCAAATACTAGGTACAATTTTTGCATAACATCTTGTTCAACCAAAGGGCCAAGATGTGGAAAAATACCTGTGCAATAGCAACAATATAATAATAATAATAATAATAATAATAATCATAATAATAATAATAATAATAATTTGTATTTATAGAGTGCTTTTCTGAACACTCAAAGATGCCTCACAGACATTAAAAACATCAATTAAAACAACACAGTAATAATAACAATAATAAAGTAAATCTAAGTGATGAAGTGGCAAAAAATGGCAGGAAGCAGCGATAAAACTATGTTTAAAGTGGCAAAAAAAGGATGACAATGGGCAAAAAAATTGAGGAAAACTCAGAAAATAGTCAGAGAGTATCAAAACCTTTCAGAGGCCTGACATTTCTGTCTGATATATCCCTTTTTATGCAATAGTCTAATTTTCTAAGATACTTAGTTATGGGTTTTCATTACCTGCAAGCCATTATCATAGACAGTTCAAGAAATAAAGGCGTGAAATAGTTCATTCTGTGTATAATGGGTATATATAATAAATGGGTTTCACTTTCTGAAATGAGTGACAAAATGAAATATATTTAATTTTTTCATCATATTTGGATTTTTTTTAGATGTACCTGAATATGCAAACAGAGTTTTGGTGTTTTTTTCTTTTAAATAATACTCCTCCCCCTCATGTTTGTGTTTTTCCCACCCAAAACGGGAATAGTAATAACACAAAAACATCATACTCTTCAACATAGCACTTGATATAAAGAACACAAATAGAGCTCCATGTTATATCTGCTTTTCCCTCCATGAGTCTGACAAATTGTAAACAATCACATCCAGCAAATCTGGTCTTTTTTCCCCCAACGAAAAAGGACAAAGAATTGTTTTTTTGTTAATACGAAGAATTATATTAAAAGATTTCACAAGCAAAAGCACAATAACCGAGCATAAAGAGGCAACTACACAGTAATGTACTTACTTTTGGGATCAAGCTGCTACTGGCCGCTCAGTGCTGGCACACACTGACCTCTGAAGCTTCAGACTCACAGGGAGGGAGGATCTCTGCACCCACATCCAACCACCGTCACTGTGGAGGCAGACAAAGACAGAAGGTTGAATATTTATCACAAAGATGACATGTCACAATGTTTCATAAACTTACTCAACACCTCTCTGTGTTTTTCAAACAAAGCTGTTTCTTTTCTTTTTGCAACAGATCACTTTAACCAAATAAAACCCTATCTCTTATTATGTTTACAGAAGTGAGACATAACAGGGATCTCTTACAGTTTTCTCATCAGGAGACATGTATCTGTCACCCACTATGAGATGCCCCTCACTGTGCTCACAGTGTGTTCACAGTGTGTTGTGATAATCTCTATTTCTATTCGTGTTCTCATGGAGGAAGAGCAAACAAGAGCAAAGGAGGGTTTTTTTTTTCAAAGCAAAACATGTTTGGGAGGCAAATTCATAGAAAACACACTCTGGGAAACAGGTTTTTACCACTTTGGTGACTTTGCACAGCCAGAAAACTTTGTCTTAGTAAAAAACCAGACACAAACTCAGCGAGGACCTACATGTGTGAGAGTGAGAGATTATGTTTTGTATTGTCAGGTCTGTCTGTGAGACGCCTGAGCTGGTTTGATCAAGCCCTGGCAAAAACCTGCAAAATCCCACTCTTATTGTTAAGACTTGTCACCTTGAATGAACTCTGTGTGCTGGATAAGAGCATAAGCCAGTCAGATGATTCAATTATGAAGCACCTGCTGCAAAGATTACGGGTGTCCAAACTTTTTTCAGAGGAACACATTTGATTTTGTGAAAATGACCTTTTTGTTCCTTCATTCTGAACAATTATTTCTGCTCCATTTCATAACTTCAATCCAGTCCTGTGTCCTCTGGTAGTTTTTTTTTTTCTAACCGTGGATGTTCATGATGCACATTTTCATGTCATGTTACTTACATTTCTTTAAAGATGTCTGCTGTAAAGAGTTCTGAAGTTTCTGCTCTACTTCGCAAATTTTTTACTACAAACTACTTTGGTTTGTGATGAAACTCCTTAAGTTAGCAAATCATGAGCATCTGACAGCAGCCTACCAGTGTTGGCTTCCCCATTTCACAACCCTTGACCAACTTTTTACAGCTAGCACCATAACAGGTAATCCAATATCATCACTGCTGGGGATCTATTTAATTAAAAAACAAATCGGGGCCTGTTTCATAATATGATAAAGGAGATTAAATCATGGTTGGGTGTTTTGTTCTTATCTGCACCGTGCCCCTTTTAAGTTCTCTTTAAGCTGCAGATTAGGTTGAGATGGTTATCAAGCAGATTAGACTTGAGCTGAGGGTCTGACTTTGGGTATGAAGCTACATTCATTTCTGTTCAATCATCCAAGTCAGGCATTTTCAGAGTCTGCAATGCACAGGAAGGCACAAGCAGAGTATTTCTGAGAGCATTTTGGCAGATCTCACAGCAGTTTTTGCTAAAACAGTCTGTCTGGTGAACACATCTTGCTCTCTTTGCTTTGTTGTCCCAGTCGTTGTTGTTGGAGACCTTTAATCCTGCTGAACTACAGACTAAAGCTGCCAGCCAATCTCAGTCCAGCGTTGCCAAGTCAACCAACTCCTCAGAAAAAAAGAGGAATTGAACTCAATACAGCCAAATAATGTCTTCGTACCACCATAGCATAAGGATGTGGCAAACATTTCTACCAGGTGCCGCAATGCCAGAATGAATGAGGATACAGAGATTTTGACCTATACCACAATCAGTCACCAGGGGGAGCAGTTTTTGTGGACACCTCAGTTAGAGCCAACTGTCATGGCGTCCACTGATTATACAGTCTACGGTCTGCCTGTTATATGCCACTATGGGCTTGGTTTTCTGTAAAGTCACTCACAGGTCAGGGGAATCCTGAATCAGTTTTCTTGAGTTACTCTCACTTAACTGCTAAGCTAAGCTAGCTGGGACAGAATAGTAAAGAAATGTAAAGAATCAATAAGGCAATTGTTAAACAAAAATGCAAATCATGTTGATGGTTGAATTATTTCTTATCAATTCTCAACAGGAACTGGTTCTCAATTCCCATTGAAAAAACAGCACACCTGTTGATCAAACAGGTGATCACTTGTTTCTGTCACTTACTGAAGTAAGTTACAACTCGGCTTCCTAATCTTCCAGCTATGTAAGGTGCTTGATTCTGATTGGTCAAACCTTCACTCATGGTAGTTAACTTTCACTAACATAGCAGCAGTGCTAGAGGCAGACTGATCACACATCATGTAAAATCAATCCATGGAAAAGAGTTGACAGAGTTTAGCCTCTGCTTGATGACATTATAGAGCACTGCAGGCAGGCCAGTTAAACATCATCTCCAGAGCCATGCAGTTGTAAACTGTGCAGAATGTGGTTTAATGTTATCCTACAGAAACATAGGTCTTGATGACCAAACAGAGTAGAGTTTGAAGGAGCCCATTTTCCCCATGCACAATTTAGGTTTTTGGGATTTTGCATGATCAAAGTGTTTTGTGTAAAGGTGACACAAGTGGTTCCCATGGTGTAAGACTAAATCTGGGAGGAAGGTATTTTACTGATCTATCTCAAATGATGCTGTGTGTTTGCCTGAGAGCACCCACTTCATGTTACTTTAAATAGAGTACTTACCCACAACCCCAGCAGCTCTGCTCTGACCGTACAGTTGATGGCTCACTGTCATAGACAATACTATAGAGCGCTCCTTGCAACAGAACATTGCTCGAAGCAAGCAATTTGCTTCTGCACCAGTTGGTTGAGGTCTTTTCCACTGGGGTCTTGGGTAATGGTTGACATTCACTAACCGGTGA
Organism: Thalassoma bifasciatum; assembly: GCA_008086565.1. Taxonomy (NCBI): domain Eukaryota; kingdom Metazoa; phylum Chordata; class Actinopteri; order Labriformes; family Labridae; genus Thalassoma; species Thalassoma bifasciatum. The sequence continues at coordinate 37,043 of RPOG01002065.1, read as the reverse complement.
GCCCAAGCAACTCAGTGACTGTCTTTGTATTCAGTGTTATAATCCCAACAGCATCTCTTTACCACAGAAACTCAGAAACCATCACAGTGGACAGCTGGAGTATTTTTTCATACCTGACAAGCATCTTTAGCATTAACCTCATTGAAGTCTTACTGTGGCTCAACGGTGAAAAAAGCTGTGGGTTTTTACAAGTGGTTGTTTATTCACTTGAAAAGGAAAGTCATAAAGCAAAACATCAATTTGTTCTGCCGACTCATTGAAGTCATTTGGATTGTGCTGTAAATCCATGTTAATGTTCAACTCTTAGGTTTTAATTGGCGTCATGTTAATCTGATTGCAGTTTCTTACTGGCTCATCCTGCTGACTTCTCTTCTCACCTTTCACCTGTTAAAGCAGGTGATATGCCTTTGTGCTAAAACCAGGCTTCAGTAAAATAACAAGTTGGGTCACAGGTGAGGAAATCTCAGCTCAACTAAGCAGTTTGAGAGCTCCTGTTCACTAATCATAACCACACCAACTTTTACTGTCAGTGAAAATCTTTGGTTAAACCAACAAGACTCTGCATCAGAACTGCTTCAATCCCAGATCTGGTTCCTAATGCTGAGATTTGTGGAGTCAACATGACACATGTCTATTTCTGCTTTTCAAATCTAAACAGCAACAAAAGTCTTTCAGGATTGAAACTCAGTGTGGATTTTCTAGTCCACAGAAAATTTAGCTTATCTGCCAGTCTGCTGTTTCAGTGTAACATTTAATCACTTAGACAAAGTCGTAGGAAAACATGACAAACCGCAGCAATCATGCTCAAATTTGGCTAAGCTTTACTAAAATAATAACACGACTGGGGAGGAACTGTTATGACATGACAACTGTAAATGTTTTGTCACACATCACAAAACACAGTTGGGGTAAAGTTTGCATTCTTGTCACGACAAACAAATAATTACTTGAAGAAATTCAATTTTTTTAAAGATTCAAGTTCAGAAAACTCCATGCACCCCTGAACAGCACAACTAAATAAAAATGCAAAAGTTAAACAATGCGGGATTTTCTTCAATTTCGCACTAACTCCGGGGCAAATACTACATTGGTCTTATTTTAAAATTTGAATTCCATATCTTTCTTGAACTCCTGATCCCCTCCATATTGCCGTCCACATAAATGCTTTGTGCTGTTTCACTTTGATTACAGTTGCGTTCTCTCTGTGCGTCTCTGCTAGGTGCTGCTGTTAGGCTCATCTTAGCACATAGATGACATGAGGTGGTAAGGCAGTGACAATTGTTGCAAGGCAACACAGGAACAATGATCACAGCTGGGCACCACATCCCTGTTTCCCCTTGTCATGTGTACGGGTCATGGTTCCTTTTTTATAAAGTCTTTATTCTTCCCCTGTAGTCCCTTAATAATGACTTATCAGCTCAAAAGCTTTATTTTTGATCGTTTTTTGTGGTTTTTTAAAAAAATTATTATTATTTTCAGTGTTGCTATGTAACAGTGTAGCAAATACAGCTGCAAAAAACCATTAACCCCAATGTACCAGTTGAATACTTGCACGTGCGGCACAGGAGTCAGCGTTTAGTTTCTTGACTATATTTTGCCATTGTTGAAGGCACCGTTGTATTGATCATTAGAGAAAACATACAGATGCTAATGCTCAGTAAACAAACATTTTTACAGTTGGAACTATCTACACCAGGGGTCATTAACTAAATTTGTTCAAGGGCCAAATATTTCTTTGTGCGGACACCGTGACTGCCCCCCCCCCCCCCATCTCATTAAAGGCATGAAAAGCCCTAATAACCCTTAGTGGTGATGCATATTACAGTTAATATGAGTTACTGTTTCATGAAGATTTACAGAGCTCAAGTTAATGCATCACAGTTCAGCAGTCAACGTCTGTGGGTTGTGTTGTGTCTGTGGGGTTGACTGGTTGGGACTAACTTGTGTATGATGACCTGACGTCAGTCCTTGTCTACAGAACAACTTGCTGCAGAACTTAAAAGGGCCTTCTCTAAATAAATAAAAGAATAAACAAAACTAATATACTTGTTCTGAAATGAAAGATAAGGCCACAGGTGCAGCAGAGTTGGCAGCTCTGTGGGGGACTTTTTAGGTCATACAGGACTGTCTAATATGTGTCAGTGTCGGGATGTTGAAATCTGGGGATTTTTATGCATGACTGTTATGTTCATTAGGAACACATTTTTCCACAGAAATCCAACAAAAATATTTTACTCTATGACAATGATAATAAATGATAAATCTAGTGGTGGTGGGTAAAGTCTGAGCATCTTTTAGTCTTTCATTGCACCATAAATGTCTGAAAACTTTCGAGACGGTCCAATTAGAATTAATAGTAGAAATGACACAACTTGGCAAGAAGACACTAGGCCGTTAGATGACAGCTCTGGTCACGACTGATGTCAAAGATGACAGTTTCTTTTTTTTTTTTTTTCATCAAACTATCTCCAAAAAGAATAATAACAATAAAAAGACAGTTTTCAAATGTAAAAGGAAGTCTACTGTTGGTACTATGTTTGTGTGTGTGCATGTGAGAGAAAGAGGGAAAGAAAGAGAAAGGAATAATTGGGGGTGTTAGGGAAAGCTCAAGTGTTAAATAATAACCAATGTTGATGGGAGCTGACTAAAAGAGAATATTATAAAGTAAGTCATGAACCAACGCTTATACTAGTATCCTTACATGTGCACAAACTCCATAAGCTTTCTTGTAAGACACAGCTGGTGTTCTTTCACCATCCTCGGAATCTGTGCTCACATGGGCCCCAGCTCTGCTTGTATCATGGCGACAGAAAAGGCCAATCATTTAAGTAATCATTAAACCTAAAAATGGACCCTGGCCTGCTTGGGAAAGTAACAACAAACACTGAAGGTTTGGAGTCAGAAATTAGCATGTCACTTATTTCTCTTTTTATTACAATGGAGAAAGGGAGGGAGTAAAGGCGAATTCCAGCAGAACTGAACATTTTACCTTGGACTACACTTAAAACACACGTGGTCACATTTGCATAAAAATGTGGTTCACATGCAGTTCAATCACTATTGTCTCAAAACGTGCACTATGTTAATAAGTTACAAACACTACCTTACAGACTAATTTTTTTTTTTTTATTATTGTTATAGCATAGCTGAACCCTGAAGGAAAAGAGGGAACTCTAACAAATTATATTACTTGTTTCAAGGCTTTTGTCAAATGTTGATGGGTTCAGGGTCCCTGCAGGTTTTGGCAAGTCAAATTTAAGACTTTATGAAACCTTTTTAATGCCACTTTGAATGAAATTTAGGACCAAAAACACATAAATATGGTCAATGGTTTGGGGGTCCTGCTGCATTACAACAAAAATCATAGTATGTGTCACTTAATGAGACTCATTCATCACTCACTCAACATTTTTAAATGTTTTCTGAACATTAAGTTGCTCATTGGTTAATATCTGTAAAAGTGCAAACAGTGGCCCAGAGTTAAAGACTGCCTAGCTAGGATGCAGATTAATTATATCAGCAGCTTGTAAGGCAGTTTTCACTCTAAATGTCCTTTGCAAAAAGTCCCACAAAAATAAATAAATAAAACCTATCAATCATTGAATCCTGCCCTGACACACTGTAATGAATTTATGACTTTTTATGGCCTTAGTTTTAAATACATGAATTTAAGACTTTGTAAGGATGTGTAGGAAGCCTGGGGTTGGAGATAGAGGTAAACATTATGTAAATGGGATATACTTGTTGACTAACTCCAGTGTGTTAACCATATGGTTTGACATCAGGTTTAAACACAGAAGTCAGTGAGTTTTGTAGCATTCTTGGTTATGACACCGTATGATATTGAAATATTTCTAATTTCCGCATTAATTCTGATAGAGCAGCTGCTGTTTGAGCTAATTGTCTCCACACGCTGTGCAGAGTCATTCATTTCGTGTTAGCAAAACCGGCTTCTGTTCACCAGTGTCTGAACATGGACTGGTCCGTCAACACAACACGACCTGACACACTTCTCCTGTACCTGTTAGTAAAGCGACTATTTTTTAACTCAAGAAACGACAATTAGACAGACCCTAACCCTTCTCATATATCGCTTTGCACCCACATGGTTGTATTGGCCAATCATGCAAACTTTACTCTGCTGCCGCATGCACCAGGCGGAACTAGAAACGTGCTCGACGCTGAATTTACGTTGACGGACAGTAACACAGACATCCAAACCATTCTCCTGTCAAACATTTGAGAGAAACGTTTTGATAGAAAAACTCACCTTTTACTCTCTTTTGCTGCCAGCAGACTGAAGCCACGATACATAACTACACTAGCATCTGTTAGTGGGGTCATACGTTGACAGCCCGCCCACTCTCCTTGACATTTGCGTATGGTGCCTTCAAAGCTCTCCGGAAATTCCACTATCGCCTTCAAGATTGGATAAGGAGGGTGGGTGTGTGCGTGGGTATGTGAGGGGGTGGGGGCCACTCAATGGCATTTTAAAGGCCCTTGTGAAGACTTCAGAAGTAATATTGAAAAAGTCTCACTTTTATTTATTTGCTTGTTCATAAGTTATTTCAACAATATTAAATGAGAAAAGTAGACTTGACCAATTCAATTGTAGCAAAGTCCCAAAATCGCAAGTCCATTTGACAGAGCGTTAGGGCCATGTTGAAAGAAAAAAGTGAAAAGAAAAAAAAAAAAAAAAGGAAGAGTAAATTTACAAGATTGATGTCATAAATGTTCAAATCAAATTTCCTAAATCTATAAAAATAAAGCCATAGCTCTATAAGAATAAACTAGTTACCTTTTATTTCACAGTGTGCATGCACCTACCATGCAGGCTGCATGTTAGCACTGCTTCTGTTTGTTTTTAAAGTTTTATTCTTACTTTATGACTTGATTTTTATCTTTATTGCTCCGTCCCTTTTTATAGCAAGTTATTTAAGCGGTGCCCTGATGACACAGAGGATCTTTGCAAGACACTGGACTCTCTCATTTTATCTTCTTTGCATGGGCAGGTGGCTGCTCTTCTGACACAATCTTTCAGAATAAAGTTTGTTTAAGCATTGTAGCATTTAATGAATTTGATCTCCCAAAGGTATGACTTAATTCTAGTAAATTCATGACTTTTTTCTTGCGAATCTACAACTTTATTCTCATAAATTTACTTCTTTTTTTCAGCGTGACCCTTATCCTCCATTGTAAGTCCCCACACTTGCCAGCAGAGTTTTGCACTGAGAGACAAGATCTTTACTTTTTCCTGAAAACAAGATCTCTTTGATTTTTGCAGTAATGGCAGACACTGAAGCTGGGTGGTTAAAAAGGAAAAGAAAAAAGAGGAGAAGAAAACTAAATGGGAGAGTGATAGAGCACGGGCTAAAACATGGGTTAAGCTTTTTGTAATAATGTTCATTCCAACCCATATGCAGCAGTTATTCTGTGGTGGTTTGGTCAAACTTAAAATGAAAAGCCAGGTTTGCTCTGCTTGGTGAGTTTTTGTGCTGTATTTATTAACTACGTCTTTTGGGGATTTCTGTAAAAAATCAGTCACTAGACATGGTCAAATGATGTTGTGTCATCATAGACTGGCATAGATGAAATAAAAGCTCACCTGATCGTCAGGTGTCTCTTGATACCAGATGATAAGTGGTTAATTTTCTGCAGTGCTACACATTATTCATGGCAGGTTCAGGATCTGGATCCATCAGGATTTTTTTTCAGGATGTTTTTAAGGCTATTTTGACCTGCAAACATCATTATAAGCCTCAAATGTTTGGGTTTTTTTGTCTTATCCTGCGTTTTGCAAAAAATGGATGCATCAATTTTCACCTTTTCTGCATTATTTCAAAATTGAAATACAGACTTTAGTTCGCTCATGTTTTTTGTTTAACCCTGGATGTTCTCGAAGCACTTTTTTCACATCAAAACAAAACATGAGTTGTTAAGTTTCTGCAGAATGTAAAGAGCTTTAGCTTCATACAAGAAGCCTCTGTGCTGTCCAATTGTAGTGTTGCAGGAAGTGACTCTATTTAATTGTGACCTTGACAGAAAATGTAAATGTAAACATAAACTAGAAAAGCAATTTCTGAAGAAATTGCGCTGTGAATGCAGAAGCTGAAGCAGCTTGCGCTGAACTGCTAATGCAGAATCCTGAATATGCTGAATGACTGAATTTATCTGAAAATGGTTGAATGAATCTTGAAAAAGCTTGCGCTGAACTGCTGAATGCAAAATGTTGAAGAAGAACTCTTGAACATGAACATGAAATCTTGGCTGAAAGGATGAATGGAGTGAAACAATGTCCAAAAAGAAAATATAGATGGGTGAATTGAAGAATCATCTGAATTAAAGGAAATGGATGAATCACAATGAAAGATATTTATNGTGTGTTTGTGTGTGGGTATATGTTTGGTGTGCTGGTGTGCTGTGTGTTGGTCAGTGATGCAGAGAAACAATCACTTGAGTATCTTTCTTCATCAGTGTTTTGATCTGTAGGTATAAACAGGTGTGTCAGATCACAGGTCTCCATGGTAACCTGCTCGTTAGGCTGTTTGAAGCTGCAGCTGTTTGATTTAACTGACAGACAGTTGATGAGGAGCTGGATTTGAGCCAGGGACAAGGGTGTGAATCTCCTCTAGCTGCGCAAAATCCTTAAGGGCTAGCAGAAAACCAAAACTATCATGAGATACACAAGGCCCAGACGTATCTATTGATGTAAATTTCATGTCTGTTGAGCCACAGGTTTCACCTTAAATGTGAGTTAAAAAAGTGTTACTTTTTCTTTATCTCTCGGAAAGTCCCTTAAAAATTAACATTAGAGCAGATGGGGGCAGATGATGACTTTCTGTGACAGTTGGCCACCTGCAGGCTTTGTTCTTTGTCCTTTTGGTGTNATGGCTGAACATTTTGCAGGTAGAATGAAGTTTCTGGCTGAAAGTATGACTGAATGAGAAGGGTCTGAATGAGGCTGAAGTAATTCCCTGAAATCTTCAGAATCTGAAGCTCTCCCATGCTTTCCAGATGGAAGAAAAATTGTGAAAAAAGTGAAATATCTCTGAAAGTATAAGTGAAACCGGTCTGAAAAGTCATAGCGCACCAGTCCTGAACGAGCCGGTCGTTTTGAAGTTTGAACGGTGAAAATCGGTTGAAATTTGTGGGAGAAGAAGCGATCCAAAAAAGTGGGCGGAAGAGAGAATAAGAAGAAGAATAAACTTTTTGAAAATAGAAGAACATAAGCTGTGAATGCCTTCTGCATTCACAGCAATTAAAATCTGGATAATATTGCTGCTATAAATAATATTTTAAGATAAAAGCTGGGGGCTTTGTCAAATTGGAACTTAGACCACAATTGGCTCCTGGTCCCAACTTCTGACATACCTGCTTTTGTTAAACAAAACCAAACTAGACAAGAAAAAGCCCTTACGCATCAGTTTTTCCTGTCAATGTCATTTCTTAAAATTAGACATTGGTTCAACATTTTTAAGCTCCCTGCCTCGTGTGGTGTACTTTTATATCTAATGTTGATCTTTCCGTTTTAAATGAATGCAACAGAGCACGTGCTTTCGCGTTCCCGAAAAGGTTTAATTGGTCAATTGATCTGTTTATTGTTTTTCCATTGGGAAATGACCCGGAGGTGAAACCCAAAGAGAACGAAGGTGACGGAAGTATGGTGTAATCCCGTCAGGTTGTTACAGAATGCGTAATTCACGGCGTCGTGGTTGTGAAACAGCGTTTGACACGACACCAACAGAAACCACTGCTGTCGTGAAACCAACCATCATGGTACAGTAATTAGTTACCATGGCACCGGCCGCAGAAGGGCTCCTCTCTGAGAGGTGATGACTCTCATCACACACACACACACACAACAATGTTTCTTACCTGTACAATTCAACGTCCAAACCAAGGACATCTCCACACGACAACATCCTCCATAGCATCTCTTTATGGTTTTAGACTCATTTTAACGCCAACCCCGGGGAAAACACCAGTGACATTCACATCCCTTCCTGTCGCCATCCTCCACTTTTCCCAGTGCGCATTCGTGTGAGCGCAGCTGCATAGGTTTCCACATCCACCCCCCCTCTCTTTCCTCCTCCCCCCTCCTCCAGCGGTGACTCATGTGTCTCTGAATCTATAGTGACACCAGTGTAACAGCACAGCAGGGGGATGAGACGGCACTGACTATTTTAAGCCACCAGCCTCTACTGATTATAACAATACCAATAGTATTTTCATCCAGGTCCCTTTACAATTTTACAGCAATGCAAAAATGTCATACTTGATTTGACTGTCAGCCCATGCCTGGTTAAAAAAAAAAAGGAATAATAATGATGAAAAAATAATACTTTTAGGAACTAATTAGAAATTGTGGTATAAAAGGCTGGAATTGTGAGATCCAACGTTAGAATTTTGAAGATACAGAGTGAAAAAGTAAGAGAATAATCAATGAAGTTATGGCAAAAGCTAAAACTATAACATACTGGGTAAAAGTAATGAGGAAAAAAGTCAAAATTTCAACACTAAATTAAAGTCATTACATTGAAAGTCAAATTTGTGAGATGCTATCCCAGTAAGACCTGAATCACTGAGAAATAGCCAGAAAATTCTGGTGTTATTGGAACTAAGATGTTTATTCATTTTCATAACATAATTCACAACTGGATTATTTCTTTATCCTTTTATTTCTTTATTTTTTTTTCCTTTTTGTATCACAGTTTACATTTTGAGTGGTTTTGGCGACTTTTTTAGAAAACATTCCTTCCATGCAGAAAATACTTATTTGAAACACTGAGTAATAATGTAGATGCTATTCTTACGGCAATTTCTTGAAAATTAGCAACAATTTTCTTAGAAAAAAAAAAAGAAAGAAAAAGGAAGAAAGTGTGATTGGATGAGTTCAAGAGAGCAGCCATTTTCAAAAGGGCCCAAAATTCATCTTCTGCTGCCTGTAGTAGTAGGACAGTCCTCAGGAAAGAAGAACAGTTTTTTTTTAAAACACATTTGACAGGTTTTTAAGGAAATTACTTGTCATGTTGGTCTCCAGAACTCATGTACAAATATGACACATCTGGTGATTTAGGGTTTAAATTGAAATTGTGAAGTAAAAAGATAAAATACAGAATTCTCTTCTTCTGTTTGGGCAGTCTTTTTTAACTGAGGACACACAGGCTTCCATAACCTTCAGTAAACCATGCTTTTCATTATCGTGTGTGCAGCCCATGTCTAGAGTGGAGCTGGGAAACAGCACGGTGGTCCACACTCTACAGGGTCAGAGGAAGGTACTTGAGTTATCTGAACATGTCAGTACTTGCCTTGAGACAAAATTTGCATGTTTTAACCCCCACATTACATTTTCACTGAAGTATTTATCTAGCAGTCAAGACCTTTGAATGTGACATAGCGTGCAGTTGCTCTCACCTGGATGGTAAGAAGGACAGGTTACTGACTGGATGTCAGTGCTGAATGAATAACTTAAGTCCACAGCGTTTACTTTGAAAAAATTAGTGTTCAAAGCGGGCCCCCACCGCCCGAATAGCACAGCTAGGAATAATGGAATAGGACTCCAGTTCTATTTTGTGGGTTTTCTTATATTACAAATATGTTCACTAGAGTAAACTGTGATTTATGTGTTCAACCACGACTATCCAGCTATACAGTGGAGTGTACTACAGGGCTAATAACCTTCAAACGTCTGCTTTAAGAATGAAATCCAGCGGTTGTTTGTATTGATCATACAGCGTGAGTTAGCAGTTTTAAGTTAGAATTTTATCATAGGCTGGTTACTTGAGAGGTTACTTAGTCTAAAGTTGACATTGCTTCTCTCACTGTTAACTGCAACAAGTGATGTCAAAGCAGGTTGCAGGTGGTTAAGATGACACTTGAAATACACCTGTGACAAGATTAAATCATCTTGGCAGGCTCCTCAGTGACAGTCACTGTTTTAATCATCTTCAGACGCCACTTTCATCATGACAATAAATTTGCCCTGAAAACAGGTGATAGCTAAAGTAAAAAATATATATGTGTCTCACTGTATTTCATTGAAATAAACCTTGGTAACAGTTAGATTATTTCAACTTAACTGACAGAATCTGAAACCAGCATCTTCTTTTTTTGACAAACATTGTTCCACTTGAAGAATTTCTTTTTATTTTAACTTAAAACCCTCCATCTTTGACACATGTAATATGAGTGTGGATAGAGTGGAAGTCCTGCAAGTCTGACAGCCCAAACCAGTTTTGAGCTCCCTGTCCTTGAAGATATCATTTACTTTGGAGTACTTCCTCCCCACCTTGGACAATGGTACATGTATTTACTACGGGCCCCTCAACACATCATATTTTACACATTACTTGCATCCATAACTAGTCATGTTTCCACCAGAGACCATAAATGCCTCAGTCAGTCCATGTTTAGAGGCAATGATACAATTATTTAACAATGAGTGATAGACAAAACGCTTCAACAAAAGGTTCTGCCCATCACGAAAAAAGGAATCCTTGAGGTTGCTCCTGAATGTCCATCTTTTGTCAGTTTCCTCTCAGTTCAGCTGTCTGATGATAGAATTTATTTCTGCGCCACGAAACCCTGGATTTCCCAAGTCCTTCAGAAGTCCAGCCTTATCCCTTGCAGCGTGACGAGCAACCGAGAGCTTGAAAGGCACCAGGAAGTTATTTGCAGCCCTGAAGCTCTTCCCTACAGAGTAGATCTCATGAATCAGGTCCTCCAAACAGATGATACCATGTGACCCTGAGGAGAAGAAAGCAAGATTCAGGTGAAGGAGACTCAACCATGTTTGAATAGCAAATACAGATTAAAACAGCATTGATTTCATGAATGAACAAGTTTAATGACAAAAAAAATCCAATAATGTGGAATTCTACAACTTGCAGTGAATCAACTGGGAGGGTGCAAGTGTTAGCAACCAAATTTAAAAAATGTATAATTCCTTTGCAGTTATGTAACTCTAAATTAAGCCTTTACTATCACTGAGCACAGCCTATAATGGAATTGATCTTGCAACCAAAAGTTAAGTTCCAATGACTTGATGAACAAAGTTTAAACAAACACTGATGTTGGTGCTTCTCCAGTGATCATTCTGTGGCATCACTTCAAACTGTGACTCACCCATGTGCTGCTCGATGAGAGTGTTGTCTGTGAGAGGAATTTTCTTCCTTCCATTTAGTCTGGTCTGTCCTCTCTTCAGAATCAGCTCACGGACTGATTTCAAGTTGGGGAATCTGTTGTAGATATAATGCAATATGTTCAAAACACCAGTATTTATTAAATGTACAAGTTTGGGTTTTTCAAATGAAAGAAGTCGAATGTTTCTCACCCCCAGGCCACATACGGCTCCACTATTTTCATCCACTGCACAGTGGTCTTGTTTATTTTGACAAAGGCGCCGCTGAAAATCTGTCTCAGTCTCAGCATCTGGATCACCTTCATGACTTTGGGACTGACACCTTTGATCCTGTGTACAAAATAACAAAGATTACATTTACATGCACAAATTCATTCCACTTACCCCCAACACACAGCTTGTGGGGACACTGGGTGTTATTGAGAAAATCAAAACAACACACTGTAACTTTAAGCTGTAGGAGACCACATTTCTGAGGGAATCTATTCATTCAAAGTTACATCGTGAATTTCACTTTGTGATTTGCAGCCATATTTTGTATGAAACTACAATATATTTTTAAGACAGCTCCAAATCCTAAAAGTCTGAAACTGTATTTATTCTATATTCAGGCTATTTTTAGCCATAGGGAGTTGTGTGCTACTCTGGGACTGTTTTTTTTTGGCTTAGGGACATTTCTTTAGTGATCAAAGCTTAAAGAACTTGTACTTTATTAGGCACTGTATCAGAATTAACCTAGTGAGAAAAATGTAGGAACAAACGTGCACTGATGAATCGGCCTAGATCAGTATCAGACTCAATTTTCTTAATTTTGGGGGATCAGTGATTGGCTTGTCTCTACATATGGAACCAATTTTCTCTGCCAATCCTCTCTACCTCTGCAAAGGTCTGAATGTCAGCCATAAGCTCTTTTGCTTCGCCAGCCTCATTCTTAAAGTTTAATCTTTAAACTTGGAAAATGAAAGATTAAAAAAAATGATAGAATTTAGAAGTTTGGACACCACTACTCTAAACTTTTAATTTATATTTAAGAGAATTACCTCAAGTTTGTATTGTTTCACAGGTATTGTTCAATGTTTAGAATAAAATAAGATCGGAACATTGAAAGTTTGTGCTGCCAGTTATAAAAAAAACATTAGACAGGTCAGGCTTTTCAAAGATCAGAGCTCAGCCAGAAAATTGTGACAGCTGCACCCCTACGCAGAAGTCAATTTGATGTAAATACACGCTAATGTTGGTGAAATTCAAGCAATGTCATGCAAGCGATGAGGACGTCAAGCTCAGGGTTATAAAAAGTACAATCAACCATTTTTCAAGATTTGTACTCATCAAAAAATTAGCTAATTCAAATTCTTCACATCGCAACATCTACTCCTTCCTGTCTACATTTTAGTGGCCACTCACTAAATACAAACATGTATGGCTGTTGCTGGTTTGTCTGTTCTGGGCTACAGCAGAGGAATGGAGGTGCCAGAGCTGCAGAAACAAAGCTGCTCCTTCTTGAATACAACTGACTATGACCACTTCTACAGTTATCACATCATATTTATGAAACATCACTCTTTATAAGTGAACAAGAAGAGGAGAGGGTTTATGTGTGGATCAGTGAACTGAATGGATGCATGTTTATCGGACTCAGAATTTGTGAACAAACACCAAAACAAACAACTTCACCAGACACATTTGTCAAACCCTCAGTAATGCTGTTGATCGAACTAAAATAACTTAATATAACATATGACAATCAAAATATTTTGTCAATGGAATGGGGATGTCTGCGTGCAGTGGGAGTGTTCAGGGGTGTACTAACTCTCTGATGCGGACAGCGAAGGCCAGCTTGTTCTTAGCAGGAGGGAGGGGGGGAGGTGGTCTGAACTCAGCTCTCCTGATCCGAGTTTCATCCCGATGCTTCTTGTGACTTTCTTTCAAAAAATCTTCCAAACGCTTGAACTTCAATGGTTTTCCCTTTGAAACCTGAAACAGTTGGAAAAAGGCACAGAAACAGACAGTTGAGTGTTGGTACACCATCCATTAAACATTACATGCTAAAGATATCTACACTCTTTACGTACAACTGACGACTGAACTTTTTAACAATTTGTATCAGAAAAGCCATGTCTCACACCTACATGTCACTTTACACTCTAAGCCAAATAAGAGCCACTGATCAGTACTTACTTTTCTTTTATCAAGTAGTGCAAGCTTGGCCTGTGTAGCTTTGATTGCCTGGTATGTTTTCCTTTTCTTCAGCAGATACTCAGGTACCAGCTTGATCACTTTCTTTGACCTGATGACATGAGCAGACACAGCTTCAGTAAACACACAACAGGGAGCTTTGGATGAAGCAGTCAGATAAACAGCTGATGACAACTGTCAGCCACAAAATTAATAAACATTTTCTACAATATTCAACATGTAGAGGACAGTTTCTTCTTCCTCTGTTCAAAGAGTCATAACTGCTCAGAGCAGTAAAAAGATGTTACCTCAAGTGCTAATAGTAACGTTTCTACATCATCACAAAACAAATAAAACAAAGTGTTTCCCCAACAAATACTGAGTCTAAAACGCTTAAAACTAAACAATAAGCAGGCCTCTAGAGAAAAACACATATCGTTAAATGTTCAAGTAGCTTCAGTGCTGCTTTAATTTAGTAGTTTACATTTGGCCCCATGTGATTTTTAGGAGCCTGTAAACTGCTAATTTTCACCATCACCACTGTCAATATACTTCTTTATCGACTGTATGAAACTCAGACAGCATAAATAAATTGAAGTCGACAACGCTTCACGAACGGAGAAGTTAGATGGACGGAGATTTTGTTAAAGTGTAAACACTTACTCTGATTCAGCCATGGCGAAGGATGAGGACAACGCCGTCGCTCAGATATGACGTCACACTTCATGTGTAGTTCTTATCCTCGACAGCTTTGTAGGCGCAGGCTGCCCTCTGGTGGTCTAAACAGGGCGGTGGGCAACGAACAGGGCTAGAGCGGGGACAGAAGAAAGTAATTTATGTAAGTTTTAAACACTAACACCGAGCATATCTGAGGAAAAACCAAAATTTGGGGAATATTTTCGGTCACATCATTGAAATATTAAAAAAATATAACACATGCACAAAGATTGAAACATACGCTTGTTGTGTCAGTTATACTTTTTAGAAAATTAAAGAATAATCTTTTCTTAAACCTCTAATGCATGGATGATGAAAGTCGGTGTCAGGATTTTTCCCTTGAGTGTTTTTATTTGTCTTAGGGGTTGAAAAAAGGTTTCCATTGTTTTTTTTTAATATTTGTAACTGAGCATTCAACATAAAACAATGTGAACTTAATGTAAATGTGACTTTTTAAAAAAAAATTTATTATTTTTTTATTTTTGGTACTTTGATGTATAATCATTTTTTAATGCTATGCTAAACATTTTAATTCTCTTTCATCCATTTAAACCCTGAATAATTTATAGTTTATAAGCTTTTTCACCCACAAATGTTCGTCTATAATTTAAAAAGCAGTCTGTCTCCTCTTCATTGCTGATGAGATCCACCACAGACGTGTCAACTACAAACTTGATGAAGAAGTTGGAGCTGTGCATTGGTGTGCAGTCATGGGTCAGCAAGGTGAAGAGGAAGGAGCTCTGCATGCAGCCTCAAACCCATGTCCTGTCATAAATTGTCTGAGAGTGGAGGAAATGAGCAACTTTTGCAACACAGTGGAAAAGCCAAGCAGCATTGCTCTAAAGACTAACTTGTCCATTGTTTTTGCACATTTCTTGCAGAGATAAAAAAAAAAAAGCTAAATGTGGAGCCCAAAATAAAAACTCCATCCCCAGCAGAATGAACAATGAAGTACTCGCAGAGAGCAACAGTCGGTCAAACAGCCATCAACTGTTCCCAGATGTGAGTCCAAAGACAATGCCAGCTCAGCAATGCTGAATATGGGGTAAGCAACATGAAAACAACGATCCACCCTGCCTTATATCACTGGATCAGACTGTTGGTGAAATGATGCTAGGGGGATTATTTTCTTGGCTCACTTTGGAGCCCTTGGTACCAGCTGAGCCTGGTTTAAAGTCCACAGCCTACCTGAGTATTGTTGCTGACCATGTCCATCCCTTTGTGAGCACAGTTTTCCTATCTTCTGATGGAAACTTCCAGCAGGGTAACACTCCATGGCACAAGCTCAAATCATCTCAAATTGGTTTTTTGAACATGACAATGAGTCCCCTGTGCTCCAACAGCCTCCACAGCCACCAGATCTCAGTCTATTAGAGAGCTTCTTTGGGATGTGGAGGAGCAAGAGATTCTCATGGATGTTCAGCCCATAAATCTGCAGCAACTGTGTGATGCTATCATGTCAATATGGAGAAAAATATGTGAGGAAGGTTTCCAGCAGCATGTTGAATGTAAGACACCAAGAATAAACACAGCTCTAAAAGCAAAAGAGATCCAGCCTGGTAGTAACAAGGTGGACCTGACAAAGTGGCTGTTAAGTGTGTGACAAACATCAAGATTCATCCTCACCCAATTCAGCAGCTGTAAAAATGTTTCAGTGAAACAAACAGATGATGGACAAAGTCATAACACACACGAACACAGTGTTATCAGTATAAAATGGGAACACTGAAAGGGGCACGGGTAGACTCACTAAGCCCTTTCAAGACTTTTTGTACTTAATTTCAGGTTGATCTAAGGTCATAAAGGGTTGGACTTTTTTTGGCAAAAGAAAGTTGATCAGTGACTGGTCTTTATTAATATTGCTTCATCTAAAACAATGAAAAAAAGCTACTCCTACTTGAACCTCCAAACTACAGTGGTTAAATTGGACTAACATTCAGTATGCACATTATATTCATAAAGTCGGATGAGTTTAAAGTTCCACTTTAACTAGGGGAAGGGTCACTGAGAGGCTCTGGTTTGTCCTGACTGTTATTCTCTCATGTAAAATCTATAAACTCATTGGTTACATAAGGTCAGACTGTTGCAGTGTTTGTCTACAGATAGCTGTTTCATTTTTTTGGCTGTAAAACCACTAAGACTTGACTTGACTCATCATTTCTCAGGTTGTGCAGAGAAAAAGGCTGCAGCTAACCTCTTCTCTCCACACTGACCTGCTGCCATGGCCTTGAATGGTAAAGTGGCAATAGTGACTGGAGCAGCCATGGGGATAGGAAAAGCCATAACAGAAATACTCCTGCAAAATGGTGCCAAGGTAAATGTCTTTTTAGTTCACAAAAAATGAATGAAAATACAATAAATGTATTTTTTGTTATATAATGGAAATGGATAAACGTTTATTCTTTATATATGATGAATTAAAATGTACAGAAAACTGCTTGACAGCTATAGTCAACTTTTATCAAGTATTTATTATTTTTTTTATGTGTTATAGTTTTTTTTTTCCACTGAGGAAAATGTCTTTTTCCAGCATGTCTGGTTTTGTGGTCTTTTTTGCATCAAAAGTGTCAGATGATTTTACATCATAACTGACTCTTTCTTCAAAACAGGGGTGGTCATTTATGTTTTTTTTAATGCTTTGCTCCATTTTGATTTGGCGATTGATTGGACAAAATTAGGCTTTTGTACTGATTATTGTAACTGAAATAAAAATATTCATTTATTCATTCATTTAATCTTGTTTTCTCATAAGTCTGATCTTATCTTTTCACATCTGTAATCCTATCTTGTTATAACTCTAATCTTTTCTCCCATTTCATCCCTACTCTCTGGCCATCAGGTTATTTTAAAGTGTAATTTAAAAAAAAAAATAGATTAAATACAGGTTTCAAGAGAATCATCACTGTATTCTAACTCATGAAAAAAGTAAACTGTATTGAGGGAGTAATGCATGAGCCTACATTAGTTCTGGTTCAGTACATTTTGCATCCACTTACAATGGGGGCTAAAAAAAGACATCTCCAAGGCAGCTAACTTTTGATGTCATGGTTATGCTCTTGTGCAGGTAGCCCTACTGGACATAAATGAAATGGCAGGAAAGAATCTGCATAAGGCTCTTAAGAAACGTTACGGACAGGAGAAGACTCTGTTCTTGACCTGTGATATTGAATCTGAGGAGCAAAGTAAAGGTGGGTTTTTCTTTGCAAAACACACAGTCACGGTCAGTTATTTAAACTGCATTTGATATGTATATAAAAATATATATATATATATATATATATATATATATATATATATATATATATATATATATATATATATATATATATATATATATATATATATATATATATATATATATATAGATAGATAGATAGATAGATAGATAGATAGATAGATAGATATGTATGTATTCTGTTTGCTTTCAAAGGTTACCTAAGGCATTTCCATTCAAACACCGTAGTTAGTTATTCTTAGTGAGTCTTTGTTAATAATAAACCAGAGGGAGGGTGAAAGTTTCTGCACGAGTGAACACAGAAAGCTGTATAAGGCACATCTGATCACAAAGCTCTGATCTCAACATCATGGAGTTTGTCTGAGGTTACATGAAGAGAGGAAAATTGAAGAAAAACAACCTACCAGCCGAGTTCTTCTGTCCATCACTATACACATGATGCGTTGTATAATTTATCTTTCAATTTGCCAGAATGTTGGAGGAATCAGATTCAAAGAAGTTTGACTCAGTAAAAACGATTCATAATGGTATCCAGATCATAAGCGTTGTCTTAGCTTACTTTTCTGATGCTGCACCACGAGATTAATCATTTAATCAGGGCACTTTCGTTATGATCAATGCCACCTTAGTGTTACCATCTAAACAAGACATGAAAAGCAGGACAAAGAGTAAAGGCACCCACTCACTGTTATTTTTCTTATCTCAAGCTTTCTTTCAGAAAACTGCAGAAACCTTTGGAGGAATTGACATCCTGTGCAACAATGCTGGTATTCTGACTGAGGTCGCATGGGAGCAACAGGTGTCTGTGAACCTTGTAAGAAACACAAACACTGACATACTGACTGTATTTGATGGAGAATGACTTGTATCCAGGTGCATCACTGCAACAAAATGACAAAACAAACTGAGTTTCCAGTATTTCATGAACTACTAAATGCACCACAACAAAATCTTAATGTTGCATTACTTACTTTTCATCAGTTAATGGTGTGTGTAAAGAGTTTTTTGATAGTTTACTTGAAGTTACATTCACCAGGTTTTACAGTGCATCCATAGTCATGAGCTTACTTCCAACATCAACATCAAAACCAAACTCCACTGTCTGTTGTTGTAGACGGGTGTTGTCCGGGGCACTTTCCTGGCTCTGGAGCACATGAACAAGCTTAAAGGAGGTCGAGGAGGTGATATAGTCAACATAGCATCCATATCAGGTAAAACCCACAACAAGCCTGTCCTATCTATGAACACTCCTTTGTTTGCATTACACTTGGAAAGAGAAATTACAGAGACATGATCATTTCCAAACTCCTTTTTTCCTCTTCAAAAAGGTTAATCTCATGTACGGTTCAGCATTTTTAAGGAGTTGAATCATAGTTACAACATAATTTGGAGTTTTTAAAATAAGTGAGGATCCCATTTCTTAATGTTATAGGAATCCTTTTTTTTCCACATAATCCAATTAATCCAAGTTAAGTGACTATCAATAATTGACCAAGAATGAAAGGATGTACGAAACAACCAAAACCAAGAAACAAAAAAGCAATGACAACTTTGAAATCAGTGACTGAGAGTGTTATTTTATAAAAAGAAAAATAAAGAGATTTATTGGAAAACTGTCATTTTCACAGTAAGAAGTCTCGTTAACCCTTTAACTACCCCACCAAGAAAACAGGGATTGAAACATTTTTTAAACCATTTCTTGTTGCAATGGGTGAGTAATAACCGAAATATATATTTTTTTGTGGCTGAAGTGTCACTTAGTGGTCATTGTGTGAAATTTCATACAAACACCACAAACAGTAGGGAAATGTCACTTAAAATGTTACTTTTAGAAAGAAGTTGATTTATCATAAATGTTAAGCGCATTGAACAGTTTGCCACAAAATATTGAGCAATGTTATTTCAACCAAGGAAAATATTGCATGAAAAACTACCTTTGCAAATGTTCCATCTTGGAAAAAAAGTGTAAGAACTAATAATCCTCATATTCATTTTACTTGTGATTAAATGCTACTATGCAAAACATTCATTTTGCATGAAAAAACTTTAAGAACAAAGTGCAAAACAAAGGCACATTTATATGCCACCAGAAAAGTTTTGGAGGCTCAAGATCCATTGCATACTTCTACTGAGTAGTAGGTTTAGTTGAGTCAGTTTAAGTTCAGTTAGGCACTCCCCTTATTTAAATATAGTAACTCAAAATGCACCAAACCATTTAGTCAAGGAGGTGGTTAGAGAGTTAAGAACAGTCAGTTTTCTAAGACTTTGACAGCTCTGTTCATTGACGGACTCTATATCCTGCAGGTGTCACCATGCAGCCAACCTGCCCTGTATATACAGCAACTAAGTATGGGGTGGTTGGTTTCACTCGAGCCATGGCAGTAAGTATTTAGAATGGTTAAAGTCCAAACAGATTTTTTACATGAACCTCTTTCTATGGGAAATGGAAGAGAGCCTTGACCCTAAAACTTGACTGAGTGATGAACAGCAGTTGTTGTGAAAATGTCTAAAGGAACTTGTTTGAAAGCTTATATGTTGTTAGGTGCTGTTACAAGCTAACAACAAGATACAAGAATAAAAGAATCTCTTGATAATAAAAATTTGATTTTGGAGGTACCAAACTGCAAAATGCTCATGAAGCAAAAAATATAAATGTCGATTGTTGTAGGAGGGTGACATGAAGCCTAATGAGAAATGTAACTGCATTTCACCTGACAATGCAAAAAACAGTCAAAAAATTTGCAATGGCAGCAATGTCCTCTCTATCCCAGTATTCATGTGAAAGGAAACTAACATGTAACTGACGTTGACTGTATAGTTGTATTTCTCCTTTCAGGTGGCCTCTACTATTTCAGGCTTTGGTGTACGGGTGAACACCCTCTGTCCAGGTTTGGTCCACACTGATCTGGTCACCAATGTTATACCAAGACTGGGCAAATTTTCCCACCTGGTTAATGGATTCCAAGTACTGGGAGAAAAGTTTGGGACATTAAGGTAACTGTAATCTTGTGTTCTTTTCTGACAAAAATTTGTGTGCAGTCTTCTCTGATGTAGGTTAATGTCAGTCAATGCACAAAAACTAATGGCAATTTAGGCATATTACAATACATCAAGACCAAGTATGTCTTAATTTACTTACATTACTTCTATTTCAGTGTATCTGAAGTGGCGGAGTCTTTCCTCGAGTTGGTTACAGATGAGACTAAGAATGGAGAAGCCCTTGTTGTGACCCCTAAGATCAAGAAATATGTGACATGTCCTGATTTAAGCCAATAGATACCATCAGGACTGAACCACATGATTATGTGTATTGTGCACTAAAGAAATCTCCACAATACAATACAGGTAGCATATGTAAACTAAAAGTCTCATATTTGTTCCTCTCATATACTGATGCATAGTATAATTGTGAGTGTATCTTTAAAAAACACACATAACTGACCACATAGTAAGAAAAATAAACATTACACCTGATACTGCACATCAATGTATGTCATTATCAGTGATATTGTGTGTGTGTGTGTGTGTGTGTGTGTGTGTGTGTGTGTGTGTGTGTGTGTAGATTGAAATGGACTTCCCCTTTTAATCAATCACCAGGATGATTCAAGATGATGTAATTAAAACTTAAATGTAGCAATAGCTTCAGCTGTTGTGAACGTTACGAGCTCTGAGCCTGATTTTGTTAGAAAAACCTCATTTACTGTAACTCATATCCAGTTTTGTTTTTGTTTCTTTAAATGATATGTATATATAAATTAATTTAAAGTTACTTAAGGCAATCTACTGAGGTTGTTGCATGTTCATTGCAAATAAATACACCACATTAGTGGCACACAAGGCTTGTTTTTTTTTCACCTCTTGGAGAACACAGCTGGCACCTCTTACTTTTTACTTTTATTATTTCTTGGTTGAATAATGATACATTTTGATTTTCCAACAGGTGTGGTCCTGTATGGTGAATAGTTTATTGTCAATAGGTTTCTGTAGGGTAAGTTGTGCGTGTGTAAGTCTAATCCAAGACAACTTCATGTTGAGGTGTGTGAAAGCAGTGTAGAAATGTGCTTGAAATACTCTGTTTCATACAATAACTGTAGTCTTACCCATCTATTTCCAATGACAAGTCACTTTTGAAGTTCAAAGACCACACACATTTTTGTAAAGATATTTATACCCTGTGTGCCACATATGCACAAGCTGTTCACTCAAAATGGCACATTTAATGCTATAATATAAAAATTACTTTATCCAGAAGTATTGAAATGTACTGTTTTATAGCAAAGCAGAAAAACTGAAGCATGTGTTTGTTTTTTTGATTTGAAAGTTATTTTCTTACTTTCATTCATGAGCTGGCAGATTACTTTTATTACATTTACAGTGGTTGTGTGTTGTTCTTGATTGATTTTGACGAGCTGCTTTTCTGTGTAAAAGTACTGATAGTGGTATTGGTAGTTATATCGACAATCCTGGCTCTTTATTAACTTGGTATTGGATTGATACCAGTTTTTGCAGTAACACACACCACTGCTTTCAGTCTGATTCAACCAGAACACAACTAGACGGTTAAGAAAACAACAATGTAAGAGCATCAATAGAAGTAGAGAAGTAAAGAACATAAGATTTCAAACATTGACCAAGGGTGATTAACAACATAGGGTTACACCATAGACACAAGCACTTTTCAAGTGATATCCTAACATGAAGTGTCTTACTGCACAGGTGAAAGGCTTTTAACACAAACTGAGTAAAGTCTCAGAAATCATGATGGTAAAATACAAGAGGACAAATAGTGCATTTTATTTTCAACCTCCTCAGGGTGAAAGTAGCCCGTGTAATGCCAGAGGAGAGATACAGTTTCAGGTCTAAGAGCTCTGGTCAAAGGTGAATTGGGGCTTTGGATTACATTTAAAATTGTATGATACTGAGCTCAAAGTTGTTTAAGTAAAAAGGACTCAAAGATTTCTCCACCTAGTGAAACGTGAGTTTTCCCGTCAGCAGGTGTATGATCTGTCTTAAGTCTTAACAGGAAGTGAGCCCCTCATGTGAGTAGAGGTTTTGTTTGTCAAAGGGTTGAATTTCTGTGGGAATCAGGCTCCTACGTCTCTTCTCGCTCAGCTTTGAAACCATCAGGTGAAACATCTCAACAATGTTTAGGATCACGGAGAGAACGGCCATGGCCATCATGAAGATGATGAAGATGGTTTTCTCTGTGGGCCGGCTTATGAAGCAGTCCACTGTGGAAGGACAGGGGTATTCCGAGAATGAAATCTTTGAAGGCATGAGGATGAAGCCGTAAATGAAATACTGGCCCACGAGGAAGGCGACTTCCAGAAGGATCTTCAGCAGCAGCTGAATCATGTAGCTGCACAGGAGGACGCCTTTGAGCTGCACTTTGCCGTGTTCGTCTGAATACCTGGGAGATTTAATCATCCCGTTCTTGCTCAGTTTCTGCTCTTGGCGTCTCCTCAGCTTGTTTTCTTTGCGAATCACCAGCAGCACGTGGCCCAGGTAGATGAGCGTGGGTGTGGACACGGTGAGGATCTGGAGGACCCAGAAGCGTGTGTGGGACAGGGGGAAAGAGTGGTCATAGCAGGCGTTTCTACAGCCGGGGCTTTTCGTGTTACAGTCCATGTTCCCCTGCTCATCTCCCCAGATTGTATCCACACCAGCAGCAAGGATGAAGATCCTGAAGAGGAAGAGGACGCACATCCAAACCTTCCCCACCACCGTGGAGTGAGACTGGACCTTGTCCAACAGGTCAGATAGAAAAGACCACTCCCCCATGATGACGCCTGCAGAGAGACGACAAATCAACATCATCCAGACTTTGTTGAACTCAGACAAATCAAGTTATCACATGTAGGACTGACAAGACGACTCAAAGACTCTTATTGCGTTTGTGGTATGCACAAAAACACAAAAATGATTAACACACATACACATAGAAACTCAAATCTATTAATAATGAAAGGTAAAAAAATAGATTAAAAACAAAAATTGAGCCCAATTCCATTAAAAGAGTTTGTATGTACTGAATGTAAGATACCAAAGGAGTTCCTGGTATTTACATTCAGTTTATGTAATTAATGTCCCTAATAAAGTCCAATACTCTGGATGACAGTTAAAGTTTTAGTGATGAAGGTAAAATTTCATACAGAAAATTTAAGCTTCATTAAAGGGAACGAGTATTAAATATGTGAAATAAAAGTTTGTATGGAAAGAGGAAAATTGAGAATTTAAAAAAAGGGAAAAATCACAATGAATCACTGTATCAATGAAAGACAAGTTTCAACAAGGAGGAAATCAAGACATGGCTAAATTGGGAAATAAAGTAATAAGTAATCCTCGGATCCAACTTCACCTGGTTTAAGAAACATTAAAGATGGAAGAATTAACTTATACAAAATATACAGATAAAAAAAAAAATACCACGAAAAATATTACAGCGAAAACACGAATAAAAAAAATAAATCACAACTGCATACATTTCATTCAGGATTTAGGATTTTGATAGTCGATCAATCACAAAATGTCATGAAGCAATACTGAGTTTCTGAAACTGTACTTATATAATCCAACATACAAGTTACCTAATCATTATGAGCAATAAGGTAGTATTACTTTAAAAAAAAAAACAAAAAAAAAAACAGGTTTGTCTCACAGCAACTTCACAAACTTGATCAAATCCAGGTGTGCAATTTGAAAAATACAACCTTGTGGCATTACATCAGGGACACAAAAACAATACACAACATTTTATAACATACTAATAAAATATTTACTGGATTTTTTTTTTCTGTAAAAAGCAGTTAGGCTTCTTACAGTCTGGATGTACTATTGTTAGGATTTTGTTTTTATCACTCTGATCAATTTGTTTGAATATACTTTTTTGCAGTTTGATGCAAATATC